>JAQGBV010000002.1:0-111354 GCA_034698685.1 Isotomurus pseudopalustris
TGCAAATCTCAAATAACAATTTCAAGATATTATAGTGAAATCGAAATTGTTATACTCTGAAAATTGTAAACCTGATAACTTTATACGTCGATGCAAGTTGTGAGACGCTGGCAAATAAAGGTATTATGTTATAGGTAATGTGACATTCGACGTTAATTAAAGCGATCTTAATGTCTTAAAGTACCCCAAAGATTTTAAACAATTATTGCTGATTGAATATGCGTAGCAAAGCAATATTGAGTTAAAAAATTATCACACGCACTAAATGGAATCACAAAACCTCAGGGACATATTAGTTTTTGTCTAATTTCATTCAATCGAAGAGCAACTCCATGTCCCCCTTTTGTAAGGGAGAATGAATGGCACTTAGCCACTGAAGATTTATTTCAAAGCAATAAAATCAAGGGGATTCATTTCTGACACCGAACAAACATGATCACTTGTCCCCTTCTTTCTGTATTCCTTGCCTCTGCACTTTTACACAGTGAGTAAGCTCTACAACATACAATGAATGAAATCCAGTAGGAGGATACACATTTGTATGAATCGTTTCCCTCGTTAGAATTAGAAATGTTATGGTGAGTTGTTGCTGGTATTAATAAAAAAGAAGAAAAAACAGTAATTCCCCAATGCTGAGTGGTTCCTGATCCATTTATTTGCTAAGCACTCTTGGATTATTAAGGACGGTGTGTGGGAACGACGGTCAATTTCCGATCAAAGTGTGTGGGGCGTGTTATCAAGGAGAAATTATGACAGAAGTAAGATCTGTCGTCCCAGTTTCGTCGTAGTTTGTCACTAGATTGTAATTTTTGTGATACATTCTTCAATTCAGCGTTATGTAGGTACATGAATTTGCTTTATAATTTACACAAGAAATTAATTAAAACACTCAGAAAGCACCTCATGTTCTGATTGTTTTTCCTACTGGAAACCAAAGTGTGACCTGCCAAAAATCCCATCAACGTGCACGTGATCCTTTTATCATCACTTAGCATTTGTTTGATATCGCTACTGTTACGAAGTGAATCTGTTCATTTATTGAAGTCATAATGAATCCATTAATATTTATTTATAAAGGTAGAAATTCACACAAAGTTTTGACGAAACCTAAATTGACGAGCTTGTCGTTTCTACCTTTTTATGTTATTTATCATCATACATTTCGATTGCTTGAGTTAGAAATGTGGAACCTGGATTCAAAGACATAGGTCTGTTTAATTCATTAATGCAGTTGACCTAGAGAATGTTTAATTCATCGGTGGACAGGTGAACATTAATCAACACGTTTCTATCAGCATCAGCAATTCATCTTGTGTGGAGGTAGGTCAGATCAAATCCAATCCAGGATTCGAATCAGAATGTTGGTGTTTTTCGCTGAATCAACTGAATCTATTCCAAGAAAACATACACACTTCTCGGTTTTACTTGAGCAAACTTTCATTCGTTTGCAAATCTGCAGTTCAGTATGATGTGATTGTATGCTGTTGTCTAAGCATAATTCATATCGTTCTGCACACTCCAAAACTCCAAATCAAAGTGTGTCACAGAGACACATGGATGCGATATGAACAGCACGAAGAATTTGGGCCGCTTTTGCAAATAAAAGCACCTGAGAAGGCAAATGCAACATACCTTTAATTATCTCTCCCCAGTGTCAAAATCGTAGCCTCATACTCTCACATTTCTTATGTAAACAGTCAGTGTGTGTGTTATTCAGGGCACACAGGTATACAATAAGGTACCAGCTTGTGGACGAAGTATTCCCAGTATTCCCACCACCTGTTGTTATCAACCATGTAATTAAGAAGTAGGTCAGCCATCCATTGTCTGTGTGGTTCTGGAGATGACTTGTAGACTAAAAATCGGTAAATCAAAGGATTATTATTATACATGTCCTTCCATAACACAAGACGAGATGAGCCTGGTGGTGCCAAACTCCGTGTGTTATGGAGATTCATAATGACGCTTCCTCTTGGCTTTATATTTCGAGGAAGTCACACAATTACTGGCAGGTTACTTAAGCCATTGCGAACCAAATTAGGTCAAAATAAACTCCTTCCGAAATGAGGGGAAGGACACACATGCAGTCTACTTCTACTGGTGTCAAGCAACGTGTAGGTGTGGAAGACTCATGAATTGTGGAGTGTAAATGGATAAACAGGAATTGTTACGAAGGTCTGGAAGAGTCACTTCAGATGTGACGGGAAAGCAAAGCTGCGAAACAAATTTACCCATCCACATTCCAGTCGTAAGTAAGGAGAATATATGATATTCTAAGACAGTAGATGTTTGCAGGCGTCATCAATTCACAACTGATTGTGAGTGTTTATGCAAAGAAAGACTACTTTTGATTTATTAGGTCAAGGGTTTCAATGCTGCTTGAGTAAGAATGACGTGTTACAATCTTCCCCATGAGAATTTGAAATCTGAGACGACTCTCACCTTATCTAAGGAATATAAAATTACAGAGTTTATTTTCTGGACTGCTGGATGCATACTTATTACGTGTAGATATACAAAGTGCAATTCATTTATTTCAACATTAATATGTTTTCCACAATTCAATTCATTATGGTTATCGAGTAGGACAAAATGATTTTGCTTCCCAATGTTTAATAGGAGCCTGGAGCAACATTTTTCTAGACTCAATAATAAGTAAGAATTATCTAAAGAAGGGCAAATGAACGAAGTTTAGTTCTTCAATCGCAACAACGAGACATAGCCAATAAAGAGGAACTTATTTTCTTTATCTTCGTAGTTCACCGAAATCCCTTCGTCCTTCGTGTTCCTTTTTAGATATAAAAGTAGCCAGATCCCATGATTTAAACGAGGAACAGTTTGTATGCGGGACGTGATGTTGAAATTTTACTTTCATATGCGTCGTGCGATTTGAACAAAAGGTATTCAAGGAAGAGGAACTTGCTCTCAAGTGGCACTTGGATGAAATACTTCGCATGGAATGAATTCATTTAAATGCATTAGTTTTCGGTCTAGGCCAAGGTCTTAGGGTCCTTTTAGGACAAGTGAAACAGCACACATAAGTGAAAGAGGTTTAAACCATTTTAAACTTACAGCTTCTAACACGTGATGTTTGTGTGTTCAAATTCCCTTACGTAAAATTCATTTCTCTTTCTTTGGAAATCTTAAGGAGCACTTGCCAATTTGACAGAAAGCTTCACCTTCAAGTTCACTTGTTTTGATAAAACATTATTATACTGTGAGCTGTCTAAAGCTTCCACGTTTCGTATCCGTAATCAACATTTATGAAGTTACATAGAACGATAGAACTCTCGTGCCACAGAAAACTCATTCGCAATCAAAGCAGTGCACTGCAGTGTAATAAATGCATGCAGACTACACATGTGTATGTAAACAAGAAATACGTGTGGTGTGCCTCGTGTTTAGTTCTGGAGAATATATAATAGTCCACCCACACAACAAGCACGTTTCTGCATTTCTCCTTTGAAACGGATCATCGAAAAATAATGAATGAGATTTATGAGTCAGTCATCAGTTAAAGGACGTAGTACGCATTTAGTCTATGGCTCTACGTAAGACTTCAGAAATGGAGAAAGTTCAACTTGTTTTTAGTTTTGTTGCAGTATAATTTGTTTTGAATGGATCTATCCATTCTCCATGTTCTCAGATTTCTCAAAAGCCTTTCAGTCTTTCTGACTGAAAACAAGTTGAAATATGAAAATCCTTGCGCAACTACTTCCTCACCAACATTTATCAATCACTCTGACATATTATACACTCCGACCTGAGCAAGCAAAAATCGATAAAAAATCAGGAACCACTTAATAATAAAACTTTCGGAGAGATCTGAGAGAGCTTTGGAATTGAAATTGGTCTGTGCACCACATTCGTTCTTACACGTGTCCACTGTTTGGCGTTTCGGAGAAAGTGTGGATCCATTTCCATCTTGTTCATCCGTCATACATTTTATTATCTTAATGCACACTTGCCATTCACAACCCAAGTGGTTTGCCAATGAAATGATGCACTCAATTGAATGGACTGCAATGTGATTTTCACTTCGTAAAGTACACTTTGAATCACAGCGATGACACGTTGGGCATTATGGTGTGCCAGGGTTCTTGTATCACCAACATCTGCATAAATAATCAAGACCCTATTGTATGGAAAGTTACTCAAGTGTAAATATTAAGCGATCTTGGCACATCCCTAAGGTCAAAATGTCATCCTTGGCCTTCCCCGAGAGAATTATTGGGTATCTTCTTTCTCCTCCTTCGATGATTGCGTATTCACTATTTTCACTCTACCCGGCCCCATTTCGATTACAAAGTAATTGTATGTTAAGCAATAGGCAATTTACATCACAGTACATTGGTCAGTGAAAGGAATCAAGTGCATAAAAGTCATTCATCACCATCATCCACCCAATTTATGGGTCCCTAATGGGATAATCCGAAGGCTTGACCACGAACTAACCGCATATGTACTAAAAATATATTTTGTATGGGGAAATGGTCAAGTCTGTACACAATTACCATTCACACCCTTGCATAACTAAAAGATGCACACCCACGGACTACTACGGATGGACGGACAACCATAAGTTGGGGATTAGCATGAGAAGGCTCTCATCCCGTTTAAATAAGGATTAGAGTCGCATCCGAGAAAAGAAGGAGAATGCCCGTGCCCACACACACACACCATACAAATCACGACAGGTCATCATGATTCATAATGTTCTTTCATCCGAAATTCATGTGGAACACACACGAGAGAGAGACACAAACTTGTGTGTACAAAAGAATCTCATCCCACAACTTGGACATTTGCTCCTGAATAAACATCATTCATGGGATTTGGAGATTCGGAGCGATAGATAAATTCAATACAAAACCAATCAACTACAATAACGTGTATCTTTTTAGTTTTGAATTCTTTTATTGGAGAACAAAGCTGAGAAAAATGTTGAGTAAATATGAGTGAACAGAGTGGGTGAGATATTTTCAATAAATAAGTAGTGGGATAAATATAGACGTGAGAGAAAGCGGGTGGTGGTGGTGGTGGGACATAAAAATGCATCTCTACTTTTTCAAGTGGCTGGTAGTAAATATATTATCGTAGTAGAAGTAGCAGCAGTGGTTGTAGTGCAAGTAGGGCATTTCTATGGGAGAGGAAGTTGTTCCATTTAGAAGAATCCGGAGAGGAGAGACTCGACTTTCATGTCTTTCTTCGTTAACGGGCACATCTTGTACTTCTGATTACAGTCGATAACTTCGGGACTGAGGGCGTCGTGATAAATGTCCCACACGGAGACATCACCGCTTGCTGCTGCTTTTTTCGCAGGTCGCATGCTAATTAACGCAATTTCAGTAGGACATTAAATTGCTTTTCCTCCGGTCTCACCATCCCCGTATAATCTTATTTTGTTTTGTGTCTTTACTACCTGAAGATCTTCATCACAGCCCGTTCGTACTCAGACCCCCCTCGAGCCCCCATGCTATTCTGCTTGACTTGGCAAACATGCCTGATGAAGCAGTCATGAGAGTCAATTCGTCTTAATCCCTGCAAAACAACAGACAGGGGATCGTGGTTAAAAATAATTCGTGGTGATTAAACTTGCTCTCTTTTGGAGTAAACAACGGAGGTTTTGCTTCACCCACCAACAAAATACGCTCAACAGCATCGATTTCCTTGAGGAGGGGAGCCTTGGAGAACTTGTTGAACTTGGTAAAGAACAAATCTCGCTGGACACGTCCACTACGCTTAAACAAGGCGTCAGAAAAGAGTCCATCTTCTTTCCAGAAGTCGTTGAGATTGTATGGGAACACTCCAGCAAGACGGAGGGCCATAACCTGGGGAGGATTGAGGAAAAAAGTAAAAGTTATGTGCACAAACAATTTCATTTCCCATTCTACTTCCTTCCTTTATGAGGCAGAAAGAAGCTTTTATGAGTGACTTCCACTATGCAAAAAATATACCCTACAATCTCAACACACATTTTTATTGTGTTTGAAAAGCACACAAACACATAACTGAATGTAAGATGTTCTTCTATATCCTTTCTGCTGTGAGTCTTCTTTCGGAGAGACAGAAGGGATATATACTTTTTTGCAAGCATTGCATCTTTAATAACTCGATTTTTCTTGTGGCCTGTTACTTTCCCCACGACGATTTATTCTGAGCCTGTGTGAGTTTAAGGACACGCAAATACACTACACAAATACTGCTACTCCATCGGAGTGTCTGAGGTCTTGTGGGGCAACCAAAGTAGGCTTATCTGGGGTTGACCCATTTGTTCCCGAAAAGTAGGATTCCTTTATTGCTTGTTAAAGCCACTGCCAGTGTCACGCTAGTTCATGTATTTTAGGGAATCAAGAAACATCAGAGGAGCTTTCTCGGATTTACTAAGAGCTCAGATAACTATGGGACATGGGATGCTAAGTTGCAGTTCTGAGCCTAGAATTTATGTACAAATGCATTAATGCTTTGTCCTGAATTCAACCTCTTCTGGTGCTCCCATTAAACTGTCCTCCAAACCAAAGTGTACATAAGTATTATATTTCAATCTGGAATGTCTTTCCCAACAAATGGTGTGCGGTAATGCGAAATGATACTGTGGGATATAATGATATAGCTGCTTACCTTAAGGACCATTAACCCAAAAATTAAGGATTCGGTTGGACCAGGTTTGGCGAACCATCCTGAACTTAAATTCGGTACGACTGCATTGAAAATTCCGGCTTCTGAAACCGAATTTAAACCGAGAACTACTAAACTGACGGTGAGGATGGCTTTGAGGACTCCCATGATGAACACAATTATATTTTCAAATGCCTACCACGACTCTTGCTGTGGAATAATGATTCCCAAACTGTAAACCGACACTCTTTTATACTGTTTTCCACTGATGGTCAAGACTAGCTTAAGGACATTAATTAGGACAAGCGAAATTTTTGGTTACTTTCAGCGAATGTGACGACTTGTATTTGTTTGTGAAGTGTGACTAGTGCAAACTTCGGCACTTTCTGTTCTAATTTAGTATTGACACTTGGGATGCAGTAGCATATCAGCGTAATAATGTTAATTAGCTCTTGTTGTGCTCTGTGCTTAGCAGGACGCACAATGTGAGAAGTTTTACTCAAAGCTGAATCAATTTTTGAGACAAAACACTTATTACAATTAAATAAACGAACACCTGAAGCCCACGTTTCTAGTTGTTCTATAAATAGTCGAATTCAACGGTTTTAATCATTTTGAAAATTATTACAAAATCTGCAACAATATTATTTAGCCGTTGCTTACGATTATAAGTACGCAGGTTTCTACCGGGGGTAATTATTATTAACCCATCAGCACATAAAACCTATCAATCTATTGCGAACTACGAACTACATAATAATAATATGATCATATATCACAATGTTTAGAAGCAATCGTTTAATCCTCAAGAATACACTAGTCTGTTGTTCTGTTACGGTTAATAATAATAATACGTATTTATACTGATTAAGCAATCGAGTAATTTCAGATCATATGTTGCAAGTAAACAAGTTGCAAAAATAGCATCCCACTAGCGTCACACCAAATGGACCAAAACAGTTGGTGATTTGTCTAGGAATTCCCATCATACGATGTATCACGACCGTTGTTTTGAGAGGCTGGAGGCCAAACAATATTTTCGTTCTTCGATTGATTCACAGATTAGCTGAATGTCGATGGTTACAACGCAATACCCACGAAGCACCAGGATTATCCCGACATATAGCTGGGAGCAATGCTGAAGGATCTACTCTGCGGTACCCTGCAAAAGAAAGAAAGAAAATACATTTTATAAGGACGACATTTTAATAAATTAACATAAAACGATGAAACCGTGGGTGAGCTGTCTGGAGAAAATAAATTAACTCACAGAACCGTAATATCGGTTATTTGCCTTATCAGTGAGTATAAATAGTATAAAAGTAGTTTGCTCAAAGCATTAAATCCCACGTACGAAACACGCTGTACTACATGCATTACTACATGGAACGATTTCTCTAAAATTCGGATGCGGTAAAAGGATCTTAGAAGCTACGAGAGCATGAAGAGATTTTTATGTACACCCCTACGCACAATAGTGTGGAATCGTGGGTGCTTTCGTCTTCGTAAATATTTGCGAGCTTAAAGTGAAAAGGGCAATAAAAGTAAATTGCGCACCCGTGAAATTCTCGATAAATATTTTGACTCGTTTTCGTTATCCTAGGTCGGGATAATAATAGCTACAATGAAATAAGTAACAAATTCGCTAAAGGAAATCCGGAAACAAAAGCTGAAGACTTCACAGCGTGTGACTATTATTGCTGTCTCCAGCAGCAAAAACTCTCAACTCTGATTTTGACATGGACAAGCTTTTTTTGTTCTGCTCCCTTGTACTTGATGCTAAATAGTCCGTCATGAATCATGACCTTATTTTCACATCATAGCTTATTATAAATAGAAAATCAAAGCCAAACTTACCAATGTTTCCTCCGATTTCGTACAAAGAGTGAGTTTTTAACGCGATATCAGGATTCATCTGAGTTAGGAGACAACTGAGATTTGGACCATTTTTGTTGAGATCCTGTGATCTGGGAAGGGGCCTCCTACGGACAGCTCCATTTGCATTTCCTTGATTCATGTTACCATTGCCCCCATAATGTCCCCCGTCTTTCTCTAACGATTCCGCCTTCCGGTCTGCTTCTTCCAGTAAGCTAAATAAAACACACAGTGGGCATGACCAACGATACTTTCAGCTCCAACTTTTTGCAACATAACATAACCGTATTTTAAACAAATAATAGAACTTACGATAGGACTACTTCACCAGCAGTAGTACCCGCATTTATAGGAAGCATAACATCAGGAAACCCAAGCTGAGGAGCTGATACTTTAAGATAATTACACGGTCCAGCCCTGCAGTTAGAAGTAGTGGCAGACATGTTCCCATTCGTTGACGATATAGATTTGCTGTTGTTCCCATTATTGCCGTTATTCCTTTGTTTGGCTCTTTTAGCTTTGGCACGGTCATTGATTTGCCTCAATTGGGAGAGCAGATCACTTGGAATGTAGAATAGGCCCGATCCATACTTGATCAGGGTTTGCGTCATTCTCACCCATGTAGCTGCACGACTCAACTGCATTTTTACAATGAAGGCATACATCAGAATAACTCTACAAATACATTTTATACTAACAAGTTAAACAAGAAGGAAAGGAAATGAAGGATCTTAACCTCCTTATTTTGAGAACCCAATGCAGATGTTGGAACTAAATTTGGAGCCACTATAAGTGCGACATTCTTTAGTCCCATTTTGTTTCTCTCGCAGTTCTTGACAAGATCTCTTAAGAACTGCATTAAATGTCGAAGTACGGCTTGATGACTTTGAGGTAGTAACAGCATAAGAAGACGTAGACATGTCTCCAAGCTTCTTTCTTTTAGTTTATCTGCAGAAAAGTTAAAACGTTGAAGATAAGTTGCAAAAATTAAGAAAATTCTTACATTCTTAAAATTTGAATTATATGTCACTAAAAAATTACCTGTGATCTCAAAGAAAGCGTCTATGTATTCAACACCAAGAAGTGGAGTAGGTAACTCTCGCAGAAATTGTTTGAGCAAATTAGCTACATCGTGAGACGAGCATTGATTCATTGCCGCATCCACCTGTAACACGAATGAAACAGTGTTATAATTCAAGAACTGTCACTCTGATGTTATGTTCATAAAGTTCCCTTCACATACTTGCTCCGGCTCTGAGTACAGACTAGACTCGAAAGTGGCACGTAATTCATTAATCTTCGCTTTTTGTCCTGCCATTCTCAGGATGCCTTGCTCTCCAAGCGAGCGTTTTTGAAGATGGGAGACCATCTAAAGTTTAAAAAAGTTGATTAAAAAAATGCAACAAACCAAAACGCAAAGTTACGTTATGAAATAAAGTTTTTACCTTATCAAACGCAATGGGAACTTCTAAGTTGTTGTCTCCTGTTACTTGCTTATCTTTCATTAGGAGAGTTTCAAGTGGCACTCCAAAAATTCCCAGGCTTCCATCCTCGATAGAAGCTTTCTTCTGGCCTTTTTGAGTTTTGCGTCTCCTAACTTGAATGCTGTAATGGTCACACTGAGCAGTTAATTCCATTATCAATAAAGGGCGGATACTTTTGCAGTCTTCTTCGCTCAAATCACTGAGGCGTGTCAATCCAGATGGATCAACGTAAGATTCATCAGTCTGAAAGCCAAAGTATCAATTTGTATTCATTCTTCACCTTTCATTAGTATTTTACTACGTCAATTGACAATTCAGAATTTTATTCACTTACCACAAGAGAATCTTCTACACACTTATTTTCCAGCCCTCCGACTGATCCTCCATTAATTCTATTAAGCTCGGCAGTAAATCCATTTTTCGTTGCAATAAATGTCCCAAACGTCTTTGAATTTACTTCATTTCCATTCGAAGTATTGACCAAATTATGGGAAGGGTTAGGAAGTGGACTTGAGGGAGGTACTATGATTCCTTGGAAGGATGACTTCTTCGAAGGAATGTATCCTTTCATGTATATTGTTCCAACATTATGATAACCTAGAATTTCAATACCTGCAAAACCAGAACATTTTTCATTTGTTGAAAAACGAACTATCTACAAACTAGTGTCAATTTGTGATGCATACCCGATATACTATCTGTGGCTATTTCGCCTTCAGTAGTGACGCTGGAATTCCCTCTGACAGGAAATCTGCTTTTGAAAATGTCTTTGTTTCTACTTGGAGGAGAAGTGGAGGCTGGTTGGGGATCCAACGTGTTGATGTGAGTAGTATGGTCATTTCCAAAAATGGAAACAAAGTTTGGCACTTGGTTTGGCAATGCAGGCACGTCATCCAACTCGTCAGCAGAAGATCCACTGAAGCAACAACAAACACACATCACTTTAGAAAAATGGATTAACACGATTATCATTGACACATAATTACGTTGTAAAAGCTCGTCAGGATGCCTGGGAGTTGGAACACCAACAACCAAGCAAAACACAAAAAATATAATATTTACGAAGATCACTAAAGCACAAACTCCCTTAGCTACTACAAAACATACATTCCACAAGCAAGCTCAACAATTCCCAACCTGGCATGGTGCTGGTGATGCGACGTTGGAGATGATCCCCTGCGAGGTGGCGATTCACTTTGAAGAAATTCGTTGGAATCTAAGGAGTCTGGGGTAGCGCTTCTTGATGAATCCTGGAAACACATTACAATAAAAAAAGTCCAATCCAATGAAATTATGAAAATATATTAAGTTGAAATACCTTATGATGGTCTGAAACCTCATTTTGAAAAAAGCTTCGTACATCAGGTGTCCTTCTGTGATGTTTTTTCCGCTTCAGCGTCGCATTTAAAGTTCGAACCCGTTTTCTTACAGCATCAGCCTAAAAAGCGCATTTCATAGTCATAGTCATAGCATAGTTTATTTTCGTGACAATAATACATAATTCTGTTACATAACCCTATTCCCCCAGTTAAATATCAAATATTTAATATCATGTCCGTAATAAATACCTGGTGAGGTTTCAAGCTGAGCTTCTGGACTGCTGGCCCAATGTCATTTTCCGGAAGAGACTTCCCTTGTCTCCACTGTTGAGAAAATTCTCCAAGCCCAACTTCCGATAACCAGTCTGCTTCGATTTCCCCTAAAGAATTCGATTGAAGCCCAAAAATTAGTAAATGCAATTTATTCAAAACAGCAATTTTATCAAACTTAAATGACACGACTGTCTCCATCGCTCAAACCACAAAACTACAAACTCACGTCTGAATAACTCATTCATCGATCACGTTCCCTTATTCATTCATCTAATTCAGGTCAGAGAAGGCGGAAACACTCATCAAAACAAATTAACCCCCCTCCAGCATCATATTAAGGTTATCTCTATTTGAATTACGATTATAGCTCGCAACAACTCTGTGTGCAAACAATCGGCGTCAATTCTGAACTCCAGCCTAACTATCATCCAAGCTATTCTTCCTCTACGTCACATTCTCATTCTCTGGGAATAAGCTGATTCACACTTTTCGTTGTGAAATCCGAAACTGCTTATCGACTTGCTGCATAATGAAGCTTATCTTTTATTAATAGTCAACTTATCAAACGATAAGTCCACTCACCTTCGTCAGTTACATTGCCCTTGTGTTCGTCATCCTCCAGACGCTGTTCCTTGTTTACACCGACTTCAGCCCAGAACTGTTCCTCCAGGGTCTCCTGTTGATTGACGCTGAGGGTGAGGGGGGCGGCTACCCCCACCCCCACCCCCAATCCCCCCCGCTTCACCTCCACACTCACACTCATCCTCAACACGACTTATCAACAATCAACTTAAGTCTTTTCGTAGTCACTTTCCTCTGAAACACTCTCACACGAATCCCATCCCTCCTCCGCCTCTCGTTAGTTAATTAATTTAACTGCTCACTTTACTTTACTATAACACGCACTTTCTCTTCTTTTGTCCTTAATTTTTGTAATTTTTGTTCAATGAAGAATGAAGGTCACACCGACGAAGGGTAAGGCAAGTCTTCTTGTGTTGTTTGTATTATTACAGTAATCCTGTGTGTGTCCTCGTCTTCGACAGAGTCCCAACCGACAACATCCGACCTGCACAACAAGAAAACAACAGAAGACGAGTTAGTAAAAAGACTTGCTCTGCAGTCTCTACGCTTGAAGATTAATAGGAACCTCCGAAATGGAGCAGAACATTAAGTATGACAGGGTATCGTTTTATTGTTTGCATCAGCTCACACACAAGCACCTTTTTAAGTGTTTTCCGGTTGATAAGCTTGCACAGAAACTCAAAAATATATTATGATCAACAGGAGTGAGTCTTTTAATGACAGGAAAGAGTAAAAAATTCCCACGTGGGGTTTGTGTCTTCTTCGCTTCGCCCCGCAACACTAAACTTTATGAGAAGAGACTCACTTTTATCAAAGTTTGGTGGAGATTAGGGAGAGATAAGCGTGTTTTTCATTTCATTATCAGAAGACTAACACAATGACGACGATGATATTCATTATTCACCTGAGTCACTCTACACAACAATTATTTATTGTTAATGGGAATTTAGAAGATATTCCAATTCTCACGGCTAGCACACTCTACTTTGACTAGAGTCTATCTACACTTCTACACTGATTGCCCACTCACTCGAGTAAAACAGTAGCTAAAGTCCGTCACGTAATTATTTTTGTCTGAGAAATTAAGTGAGGATAGGGAATGGTTATAAAACGCACACACTTTTGAGGAGAAGTAGATGAGAGAAAACTTGTATTGGCAGACCGATTTTTAACTGCTTCATGCCATTTTGTATCAAAATAATTCATTTTGCATTCTTGTGCATTTTGCACATTCTAATATAAGAAAGTACTGACTTCCTTCTACGTGTGTAAATTAAGATGTTTCCTTCTATAAAGAGAGGATATGAGGGACTTAATAATGATAAGGATCTGAGTTAATGAACCTAATAACACTGCGTACATGGAAAAAGTTTATAATATGAATGGTTTGTTCACGCACAATGGCTATACAACATTACGCTGCTAACTTGACATCAAAATTACAAATGATTGATTAGACTATTGACATTACTAAAAGAACTAATTGTCGAGGTTTGAATGGCTATGGTTCGTGGAAAGTTTGAATTTTCAAGCCACAATGGTTGAAAGTTAAAGTTAACCCAGATTGGAAGCTTTCAAGTTTGAAATTAACCCTGTATACACTTGCAATATGAAATTGAAACATTAACAGTAAAAGATACAAAAAACTTTCAAGTAGCATTGGTAGTGGGCATTGGTGGTTTGGATGGATGACGGCAATGTACAATACAGAAGAGGTAAGAGGAGATAAAACACGACGAGAATGTTTCGGTATACAGACTTCAGTAGATTAGAAATGGAAAGGGAAAAATTATTACAACAAACATCATCGATCCTTACGTGATTTTATTGATAATAACATAATCAAAGAGTGAGTCACATCTTAGCCAAAAAGTAACAGAGCACAAAGACCTCGTAGAGTTGCTTTATGTCCGACAGTTTCACAACGCTAAGCTTCTAAGTATTTCTACGCAGGTATAGATTATCTTCCGATATCGCGCGGATAGAATTGCAAGGTTGTAAGCGTTGTGTATTGCCTCATACATAAATGCAGACAGAGGACATTGCAAAATATTTGAATAATAACTTTGATTCAATTCACCTGCAAAAAGTCAAAAACAAGGGATGATTGTAGATAGGAAATAATGGGTTGATGTATTTTATAAGTCTCAGATAGATTAATTTTTGATACGTCCTCGTAAACGAAACTGTTTAAATTGTGAAGGAAAGATTTCAACTGTAAGTTGTGCCACACTAGAATAACAACTGATCCTTTTGTTGGAAGAAAACTGAAAGCTGCCTAAAATTTCACAGTTTACAGTGGATGATTAGGAAGGAAGCAGGAATTTAGTTGGGGAAAAATATAAAATATCATCATAACCACCTCCACCTACTTCATCATCAGAGATTTTCTTAATTTATCATCATTTTAGAATTCACTTTCAGATGAGACGCCCATTACAGTGAGCGATATATGAATTCCTCAAGCATGTCAAACGCAGGACTTGCATTTCACCTACAACGAGTAATTGCATAGCATTTTATGTCATAAAAATTTAATTGAGTTCCCCATTAATTGCTGTCAACACCTTGTGACTTATCTAACCACTGCCCTGTGCTGTGTCACATTTCTCGCTTTTACTCTTTCGTAATTTATGATCAATTAATATGTAACAATATTCAAGTACTTCAACCACAACCGTCATTTAACTTTTATGTCCGAAAGAGAAACTCGTGAATTGTGATTTATTCGCGTTTCAATGTTCGATTTGGAAAGGAAAGGAAGTAACTTAAGCTATTGCAAATTCATAATTAATAGCCATGTGGAAGTTTGGAAAAATAGTTAATCATTAAATTACACATTCTTTCACGTAATAAATAAAGAGTTGCCGTATAGAAAATAAGCTCTCAGTTCTCAATCTCTCAATAAAGACAAAAACAATTTTGTTCCCGTAATTACAACAAATGTTGTAATGATGGATTTACGCTTAATGAATTTGCATAGAGGACACGAGGAACGCTTGCTGCAATACAAAATTAAACGTGGGACTTGATGTTTGTATGAACTCTAATCAATGCTTAAGTTTGTACACCCCATTTTAGATGAGACGATATGGTAATTGCCGTATATGAATATTTAACACGCAAGAACGGGCGTAGATTATGTAAAAAGAATTGTAATGCAAATGTGAAGGAGATGATGAACCATGTCATCAAGATTCTAAATAGGGACACACAAGCGACCCATCCTCTCAACCTTAACAATCAAAAATTTCATAAGCACACACTTGAATGAAATTGCGAAGACCAAATTGGTATCAAGTAAACAATCTTTGACGATGAAACGATAAGAGTGTTTAACGATGTTAGGTCATAGAATATTAAAGATGAATGAGTAGTTGGCAGAGGTGTCATTGAAGAATTTATTGATTCAGCATTGAAGAAGAGGTTTTAAAATGTTATCTAAACATTCCCTACTACTGACTTCTTTGTTGAATTCCCTGCAGTGCCTTCTGTGATCTGCATTTTAAAAAGTACTATCACACTAAGGCTTCTGAGTAACAGATTGAATGAGTATTCACAGATGAATTGACAATAAAGTTTTAATCATAAGATGACACAACACGCCTAACACATCCCATCACTCTTGACCATTCATAGCATAGCACATTACCTACACCTTGACTTCTTGAATTTGAATTTAGATTAATTTGATTGATGCAAATAAAGGACGACTTTTACAGGTGTATCCGCCCTGAAGTATCACAGTTCACGAGTTAAAATATCTTATCACGGCCCTGTTTGTTACTCCATTTGTATGTGAGTACGCTTCAATGTTTGTTTAATTTCCACTTCAACACTACTCCAATGACATTGTCAATGAAATAAAATTATCCGTTTAATTATCACCCTAACTTCTGTTCGCCTTGTCTCTGCGCCATAATAGCAGAATAATAGTAAAGAAGGAGGAGTCCCCAGATACCTTTACAGAAGCGATTGTCGATCATAAAACAAATTATCTCATGCTCCCATTTTAATTATTATTCTGTCTGCACATGAATGAGTTTTTTAAATATGCACGTCTAATCTTTTGTTCCACACAGATCGCTTGATCCACGCTCCAAGTGTATCTTAATGCACGAGGTCCAAGGACAAATTATACCCTAAAAATTACACTGCACTGTTGGAAATATCCGGAATAATTTCCACAGATCACAGATGATGCATTTTATTATAATTACAACCAACTACGTTTTATCCTCAACTCGAATATTGTAGGAGCTCGCCAATGTTAGGCGTACAGAATCACTGTTCAACAAAACCAGCTTGATGCCAAAGATAAAGGATGCACGGATGCAGAACTGATTCCGGATTTGTCAATCGAAATCTCCTTGAATGAGCGATTTGTTTGTGTACATAGTTGACAGTCAATAAATAGTTTGGTTGGCTTACTAATCGAGTTAAAGGGCACAATTTGCAATATCCATTATTATGTCCAAAATATGATGAATGTTTTGAAGATTTACCCTCGAATGACTAATTGGACACAGCATATATAGTAATTGAAAATTGCAGTAAAATTTAGGCGTAAAAATCAGAACTCAAAACTAACAACTTTATTACCTTTGTTTGGTGAGATAAAATCAAATCCGTGAATGGAAAAGAACTCCGAAAAATAGTATAAATGCATCGGAGATCACCAGTTAATAGAGTACGTCAGAACTCGTTGAGTCAAACACCACTGACACACTGACTAACTTAGGTTGAGTGCTTCAACGAACACGCTAAAAAGCTTAAGAAGTATCAAGTCGAGACTGAAGACTTAACTGACTGTGAAGCTTAGGTAAGTAACCTAGTGTAACGCATTTAAGGAGATAATAGAGCTGAGCTATAAATCATATCTCACATATTTATAAGCAGATTTACTACCAGGTTGATTCCTTTGGGAAGTTAAAAAGCAATCTTCGTACAACACACACATGAAACATTATTTTTCCTTTTTCTCACATAAGGTAGAATATAATAATATATGTAACTATAAAATGACACTGCTGTACACGATGAATCATTACTTTTAGCTCAACTACAACTACAACACAAATTCTACTCTTTAAAACATAATTGAGTACAACTTTTTTACACTACTAAGCCTCAGATTTGTCAGAAAAATACTTTTGAAAGTCGTTTTAAAGAAAATTAAGAGTAATAAACATGAAACTTCTCGGGGAAAAGAATCGACCACTAATAAGAAAAATCAAGGTTGAAGTAACTGCCATCAACTGAAATGAGTGTAAATGGTAAACCAGTGTGGAGAGAATGAGAATAATGCGTTACAAACTACCGAGACTACACAGCTAGCGTAGATGTTCCTCTACTTTTTGAATTGATTGAGCTGAATGATGATGGAATGGGAAGACGAGTTTTATGTGAAATTAGGTCAGGACAGCCAAACCAAATTCTATCGTTTATCTCAACCTGATGATTTGGTAGGCAACTACAACATCCATGCAAGGTGTTCATTCGCTACTATTGCACTCTGCTACTGCTACTTCTAATCCACGCTGAAAATCTGCTTGATATTTGTAAATGTGTATCACTTGATGAATTTCACGGGTTTTTGCTTCTTTCTAGACTATCATCATTAAAAGAAGCAAGCTCCAATGTGTTTGTAAATGATAAGGAATGGAATGCGAAACACTAAAAATCAAACAGTTTGTCTGCTACTAGTTAGAAATGAATGATTTCCAATAAAGAATAAAAAGTTCTCCTCGCTGTACTAAATACTTTGTTCTTCATTCGAATCGTTATATTAGGTATACTGTCTGCGAAGCAAAATCAGTCATATAAATATATAATCTGTTTGATTAAGGCTTGTTAAGTGAATAAGAACCAATTGGAGAGAAAAAATTATGCGTAGAACCTGAAAGGAATTTAGTAGCAGAAGTAGCATAGATAATAAAAGCCAATTATTGAATTCCCATATAGTTATTATATAAAACATTGCAGAAACTCAATCAGAACACGATGCTTACTACCGTACAGAAACAAGCTAGTTTCATCTTTGTATAAAATCAGAAGATTAAAAAGATGGGGCTTGTTACGTTGGATGCTATTGCACAAGAAAAATGATTTCACTGTGAGTTGTTGGCTGTCATTGAACCAAGAATGCTTTAAGTTCAAGCTTAATGAGTTTCTGATTTATTAAAGAGTAAATGTACTCCGTGAGAAATCATTGTATGAAATCTCACTTGCATGCAAACTTGCAAACGACGAGTAAATAATATATCACGCCACAGAAGGTAAGAATTGAAAAGTAAGAGCTTCTGAGTAAATAAAAAAAACAAAGGTTCAAAGTCAAGAGGCTTTGATAATTTTATCAGATTACAAGTTAAAGAGATTCCCGAAGAATACTCCAATTACAAAAAATGATAGTGCAACTCACTACGCTTTTTATTCGCTCAGGTCATAATTTCTCCCACAATTTGTGGTCGAATTCTACATTGTTCGATAATTATTGCAAGTCAAGGATAGTTTTGGTTTTTCGTTGTGTGTACCTGTACCTGCATTTTTTAGATGTATTATCTCTTGCTAAAAATTTCGTTCATCTTCAGTAGACAGCGTGAATATTTTCTATTTAACATGTACAAAGCATAAACACAGTTTAACCGAAATGGAGCTCGCAAGTTGATTCTGAAACCGTCATTCTTTAAATAATGAGAGTCTCATTAAATCTTTTTGTGAGTCACACAGTTGTAAAAAAGATACTCATAAAATTGCAAGGGAAGAGAAATAAATGAATCAGTTTAACAAAGCGTTAGCATGGGCCGTACTAAAAATAAATTAAGATTAACCATGAGATTGCCACTCGATGTTGAGATTTATTGCATACAAGATTAGATAAAGCAGTTAGGTTGGTTCGTGAAGGAATGCAAGTGGAGAAGACAATCGGTGTAAATGGTAAATGCATACAATGTGTATCTTCATTTCTTAACAGTTATTAAAACCATAGTTCGGTGGTGAATGACGTACACATACTTATTTGGTTTTATAATTTGCAACCTCTTCTCCGTTATGGAAAAAAGTCCCTACGGCAAAGCTACTGTTGCCAACATGATCTTGTGTGATGATTGATTTAGTTTCTTGACTATTCATTCGCTGCCATCAACCAAATTGTGTTTCCTGTTTCAGCTACGGCACACAACTAACATACAGCTAATCGACAAAGTCATCTTTTGTTTTTAATGCTTTACATAAGATCCCAAAACTACAGCTATGTTTAATTTGTAATGAGGAAGGCAGGAACAATAAGACAATTGCTTGAGCCTTGATGATTGAAGACCGTACTTGCTAAATGCATTTTTAGGATTGGAGTGCATTAGTTTTATTTTTAGGTAGCTGTAGCTCTGTAGCTGTAGCTCCCAAGGTATGAATAGTGTGCAATTCCCAATGGAGTTAATTCACACATTAAACCGTAAACTTTTAAATACAACCTGTCAGGGATGATGACGTGGTGAGTAAGAAAACTCCTGGCTGAACGGTTCACTGATTACACTTTCAAAGAAAGAGGAATAATAAAATGTAGAATGCAAAAAGGTACCACAAACTTTAGGATTCAGATTTGGGACTTCCTTTCCATTTTATTCTGAGTCGATTTGTCTTGTTTTTCTCAAGAGTGAAGAGCTATTGTTGATTGTTCAAATAAATCTGTGCACCACCATCACCCACCATCTGGCTGGAGTGAAATCTCAGGACTTTCCAATGTCACCGTCACCCATTATACACACGTAAACTCATTCTTATTCACATGCATCTCCAACTTAAGTCAGGTTTCTTTTTTACTGAATTCCTAATTTCAGACAAATCAAGTTTTTGTGATTTGTCACACAATGCACTATCTTTATATTCCGAAGGAATGTTTCTTTTCTTGGGTTCTTAGCCTGACTTGACTTATATTATGTCTTACAGCTTACCTCTTTTCTTACGGAGAATAAAGATGTTCCCAGAGAAGGGAGCGAGAGATGTTATCAACTTCCATATAAAGGTACCTTTACGGATTTTTCAGGAGCAATTATTCCATTTTCCATTTGTGACGAGCAAAAACACATTTAGCATTAACGACTCCACCTAATCTGAGTTTTAGCCTCTGGATGTCATTTCATGCTCTTCACCCAATCTCAAATAAATTATCAGGATAAACTTGTTAAGCCTATTGTTCGAAATAAACTTGAAAACTTCAAGGGCTTATCATCATTCAGCCCAAAGCAACAAACTCGCATGACACATGTTTAGTAAATGAATATACATTCTTTCTCGGAAATCATTATATATACCGATTCACGATACCATTACCCCTGTTAAACTTTACAGGAGGACAAGGAGGATGTGTATCACTTGTGAGGAGGATTAAATTCAAAGTCATGGCTTTCAGGTTAAAATTTATTAGTCATACAATTCCGTTCCGAGATGAGATAAGTCAGGAGAAATGATTTAAACGTGTGTAAATTTTATTCTCAGGACTCCACAGACAGCTTGACTAAATTCACTAAATTTTCATACGACTCACCATTAGAGACACACGAGAGAGATATATACTTGTATTAATCTTAGGAGAACTTCAGCTCGGGTTAGTTTTTGTGCAGGCCAAGTACTTCGCGTACTTCTAATCATTTTACATCATATTGAATTATGACTTGTACGGCTTGAGGAAGGAAGGAAGGAAATTGCAGACTCAAATATTATGGTTTATAGAAGCCTGTCATGAGACCATAGGTTAAACACGCATACGGAGATTTGAGTTTATTATACATCCGTTATCATGTGCAAAATCACTGAACAGGAGGAACTGTGATATTTCACGCACGAATTCGAATAAGGAATGATTTCCTTACTTAATGTAATACGAAATGTAAGAGAGTCGATGTGGAAGACACGTTAATGGCTTCCGCCCTTTAGATGCTATAAGTTGAGTTGCCGAGGTGTATTCATTAGCCTATCCATGAGGCTAATCTAATCAAAGATAGTATCGTGTCTCAAACATAAATGGAACTTTGCTGACCTTCCTACTCCTAAACTTGCTTCATATATTATGCACAAGCCCAAGCAAAGTATTGACAGGAAATCTTCTGTGTAAATCTCACGTCAAAACTGCTGTGTAATCTTGCATACAAGTATAGCACACACAGTGATAAACATACAATTCTATCTGAATCCTAATTGAGAGAGGAAGCATTGTTAGTCACAACTGTAGTAACAAAATGAATGTTTACGATTTTCATCTATAACAATGTCAAAGCTCCGACAAACAACTACGAGAGAGGTAAAAAAGCTTAATATTCAATGAAAAGGTGCTTATGGCATGAGTCTTTCGTTGCTTGAGGCACCTTACATGGACTAACGATTTAAAGACATGCTGACAAACAGAAACTACCAAAGGATGAAGATGCACGGAAATTAATTGAAGAAGTCTGCATGAATAATGAATTGAGAGTAGAGAGAAGCAACTGATTGGAATGACAAACCGCCCGTCTCTACCACAATCAGTACAACATGATGAAAATTAATGTAGCTTTGTTCACCAATGCCAATTCATCACACACGACGGAAGGTCAAAGAATAAAATGTCAACTCACCTTTTACTGTATCGGAGTGACGTGTGTAGAAGAAGAAGCTCCTCTTCCGTTTCTGCAGATTTCAGTCTTTAGTCTTCAGATGATTCGAACTTATGAACTCGCAGTAGAAACTCGTCTTTAAACCAAGCGATAAAGCTTTAACTGTCACACACCTCCTCCTCTTTTGCATACAGAATTTCTAAAAATAAACGGCAATAAATTTAATATTAATTCCCACATTCTCTGTATATACAAGCAGTGAAAATACAGTTATTAAAATGCCATCATAAAAAATGGTTGTGATCAGTATCGCGTCACTAGTCACCACAAGTACACTTCGTGGAACAGAATCAGAATCTCTCTCTGTCTCTCTGAGAGGAAGAGTAATTTAATATCACTTGACGTATAGAAGTAGAAGCAAGACTGAATTTGCAATCGATATCTATACACGCATGTCACTTTCCCCTTAATGCATGTAAAAATAAACAATTTCCACTGAAGCACAAGACTGGAAATCTCAACTTTGCTGTTATTATAATGGTAGGAAAATATTCTCCGCGTGACTTGACATTGTATGGCAAAGGTCTATCTGTCGTAGGAAGGTGATTGATGCGTTAAACGGATTCAAGTGATGCCATGCCGTGTCACTATTCATTCAATGTGCCAATATTTCCGTAGAACTGTTTTTTGCCAAACGAGGAATCTCAATGATTCCTTTTCTGCTGAATGCTGAACTTCTTACCAATTAGCCATGCACAAGACAGAAATCAAAGGTCGATCCAGCCAACCGTGAACACATGTTTGTTAAATTCTTTTATTGCCAGTCCGGAAATACTAAGCTTTACCTTCGAGTAACTTTAACTGACTTTAAGTGTTTCAAACTCACACTTGAATTGTTCTTTCCTTTTCTGGATATAAAATATCACATCAATCCAATAAGACTTTGTGTTAAAAGGTAAAACAACTAATTTTGTTTAGCAAATTATACACAAACAACAAAAGAATTTCTCAAGAATCGAATTTCCTTCAATGCCAATGTTTCTCAAGGAAGGAGATGTAATGCGAAGTTGTAGGAGTTATCGTGACAAACCAATTTTATAATGAGTATTTGTTCGTAATGTGATTGTATTTAATTAAATGACTTTTCGGTTGCTTGAGCACAGAGCTATCTAATTTCATCATTATAATTTTACACATACACGACACAAGGGACACTTACTTCACATTTAAAAGACACAACAGTGAGCACATTGCGTGTCCTTTGATAAAGACTCAAGTAACAGGAACTGCTCAGACTGTTTGTTACGACAAGTTCAACAGATTGCCTCACAGCTACAAGCTACAATAAGGAAATTAGGAGAGCATGGCAGTCAGTCATTAACTTATTACAGGTACACACAGAATAACAAGTCTCATTGAAACTATACATTAGTCCCATTATCTCTGGTGACACTCCTGCGTTTATCCAATTTTTGAGGAAAGTTCAGTTATTACAGAATTATCGTCTAATTGTTTCGCACTTTCTGGTTTTAGAAACAATAAAAAACAAACATGGTAAAGTCGTAATAACTGAAGTTAGATAAGTAGACCGGCTTTATTTCGTTATTTTATGGGGTAGTTTTTTGTTTGCTACAAATGCTTCTACACGGTATGATTAATCTAACCACAGATGGACACAAATAATCAAAATAAAAATTACCAGAAGGAAGGAACACAACTAACACTTGTTTGTTTGTAAGATTGAAGTCGGATCAATGGTTTAATTTTTTGATTATAATTAAGTGAAGTTTCCAAAGATCATGTACCATAACATTATTGTATGCTTGCCATTCACTGCCTCCCCGTCAGATCAAAGCAACTGTCATTACAATTCCCTCTAAACCTTCTTGAGGAGAGCAAATACCAGAGAAGTTTCCTTTCGTTGAAATAAACACGTCTGTCTCAACAAGTCATGGTTGTTTTAAATTACTACCAGAAAATTAAAATTTATTCGTGAGTAGCAAAGTGAGATGATTGCGATTTTTCACAAGGAAACAATGACAGGCTCTCTTTGCCGAATCGGTCTTGAGGAACTCCTCTTCCTTCCTTTATCCTTCAAAACTACACGCTTCAATGCAAGTTCCCCATGTCAATAACATTGTAATTTGTACTTCTACTTCGTTCGTGTACCCCACAGTGAAGGAAAGATAAGATGAGTATATGTACAGAATAACTATCCATACAACACGTAATCAAAGCTAATCGAAGTATCAAAGTATGATGATGACCATCTGAACAAAATCTCTCTAGGTTCTCTGCGCTTTAGACTCTAGATTAGATGAAACATTAACGCAACAGCAAGGAGTGAGTTACCTAACCATTAAATGACTCACTCGTAATCGAGACGCTGGGCAAGAAGAAAGTATAATTCAATCACCATCCTTTGCCCTATCAATGAAGAAATCAAAGATTTGAGGTTTTGGGGGTGGGACTTATCGACAGCTTAAAAGTTAATGCGAAGGAATTTATTTTTCATTTCAATGAGCTACTTGCTTGTTGCTTACTTCGTGACTCCTTCGGGAAACTACTGCCGTTTCCTTTGATTGTTCACACAAGTACGAATATTACTTTTCTGTAGATCATCAAATGGCACTCGGCCTTCAGCAACCATTAGATTTTGTTCTCTAGTCTTACGCAAATGAGAAAGATTGTAATTCTTCATGAGTCCAATCGCAGATGAAATTATATTTTATATTAAATTACCAGTAGGGAGGTTAATTGAGATGGCTGGTGATTGTTAAGTACCTGCGCTTGAGGATCCTTTGGACGATTGAGATTGAACACTGTGTGTCTGAACACGAGTATACTCAAAGGTCAGAGTTTTGTTAATTAATAATGAGTCTTTGGAAGTTTTAATGCACGAGTCAATTTATTATCTTGAAACAAATTGAATGTAAACTACAGGAAGTCTTCCAGGACAGTGGCACGCACAAGACTCTGGCTGATTTGCAACTGACAGGCCCATCAGAAGAATGTTTGCTTCCTTTCCGTACTTCTCCTTGTCTTTGGCTTCATGATTCTCATGACTCATGTTTAAAGAGACCAAATACAAAAATGTTTCTTGCTAATCAAACTGGGATGCATCCTGCAGATACCCTACGATAAGACTATAAGGCGTAGGGGGAGTTCATGGGAATTGGATTTCTGAATTTCTCAAGAAACCAGTCTACCGAACGTAGAAGCAATGACTTTTATTGTAAACAACTTTATTAATATTCGAGATAGTTTAAAGAGTTTAAACACTTTAAACCTTATAGGATGCTACTGTAAGGAGTACGTGACCTTTCTGGACAAGCTACCCTAAAAAGCTTTGTCTTGTCTGTCTCTGCCGTAATGATTAATTAAACTCTCCATATAACTGACTTTTCTACATTTCAACTGACTTAAATTCAGTGACTACAACTTCTTGAACCTTAATTGTGAATGTTGACCTTTGTCTCATCATTAGTGATGAAACAACATTTGTACCAGAATTGGATCAATTTCCATATTTCGGTCTCCCACGCACCACTTTTGATATTTTATGGGCACTTTGTTCACACTGTTTTATAAAGAATTCGCGTAGGCTTGGAAAAAGGCTTACCGAGAAATCACGTTCCTCCTTGTTGTTTAGAAATCTTCGAATATTTTATGTAGTCTTCTGTCCTCTGGAGACAACTCGACAAGTTGTTTTAGACCTTAAGCCTACAGCAGCTTGTTTTCAATAGAACACTCACACCAGTGACTCTGCTACTTATTAACTCCTTGTGGACTCTGCGAATACAAATGATGAACAGTTTTGAGCAAACTAGAAAAGCACTACTTAAATGGAACACCACCCACCACCACTGTTTACAAAGATGGGTGTAATAGAACATTTCCTTGGCCGTAAATAGGCACGAATAATTGCCAAAAGTCTTTGTCAATGACATATTAGTGATGATATGACCTAAAGAAATGTTTGAAGTTCAATAGGGAGACAGTAATTTGTCTCGCAATGATTATGTCTTCTCTTGGAATGCCATTTTAAATAGCAGATGACAACACTACTTGTCATATTTGTGCGTAGAAGCATTCATTCCGTAGAATTGTTTCCTTGCACTCTAACCTCTCTGTGTACATAATTTCCAAGACTTGGAAATTAATGTTGGTTTGATTCAAGGCTTTTCATTCAAAGCCACAAATTGTATTAGAAATCGCAAGCTAACCAACAAGAGACCTATACTCTGTATACAGGAGAAATTAAACAATTCATGGTTTATTTCGCCTTGCGGTACTATGTACCCATAACCTCTAGGGACTCAGTGTAATTTGCTCCTCAAAACAAGTAACTTTCCTCAAAATAACAATGTGTATTTGTTGTGTATTAAATGATTAGTTGTTTACCTAATGAAGGGAACAAATATATTGAGAGATGCAACTCTCGAAGCGACGAGAGAAATTGGGTCTCTCACCCTCACATTATTCCTGGCTGGGATAATGAGTGAAATAAACAAGTTGATCTTGTGCAGCAGTGTGCAGTAAGTAAGTAGAGATCCGGGTGAAGAAAATGTCAGAACGGTTTATGCAAATAAAATATGCCAAACACAACCACCAGGCCAACCACACAACGAACTAACTTTCTCACTCCTCTTTCTCATCTTTAAGTGTCTAGTTAACTCTTTTACTGGCCCTATAAACGAAGAACTTGTCGTAATGATGATAGTCAGTGGTGGATATGAAATCGGCTTCTTCATTCATTCCTTCTCCCTGCCACAACAACAAACTCGAAATCATTAAAACTCATACGCATTGCTGTAACACGGCAAACCAATTTGCAATTTACAATGACGACTTACAGAGAACGGTTTTGTGTGTGTGTAGACGTCTCTTTACACTTTTGATATGACAAGTCCTACCAAATAACACTATTATGTATTAATACTCAATCCAACTCATTTACATCCGTGCCCTTCACTTCACAATGAATGAATGTGGTGTAACTTTACACCTTAAGGTTTGCCCTGCCTCATTCAGCGTCGCAGATATATCGTAATTCCAAAATTTATCGCCAAATGTGCTTACGTTGTATTTACCAATAATGAATGCATTTCAATCTCAGTCATGATGCAACATTATCCGAGGGGGAATTGATATGCAATATTAAATATACATGAATAGCTTTTTGGTAAGCTTACCTTCAAGATTCAAGACGAACACATTTTTAGACAAAACATCCTCTCTAGTGGAACTTTTGTAATGAATTGCAGTTAAAATTCCTAAGCGTCGGTTCACTCACAGTAAATGAATTCACCACCACCATCAACCACCAAAGTAGAAGCATTCCAAATTCTCAAGGTAGTGTCAAATGACTCTCTGTCTGTCCTTCGTCTCCTTGTTTTTGACTTAGACAAACCAAAACCAATTCGTCAAATTGTCTCCATCGTCAACCGTTTCAACTCTTTCCACTGCCAAGTGAAACGCACAGACACACTCGATTGTCACTTGTTTTGGCAACAATAATTTTCTTTGGCTTGTCCACCTTATAAACACACACAGAGAGAGAGAAAGAATGGACTTAAGATAAGATCTAAATTATATCAGACGCAGGGGAATATTTACAAGATGACCCTTAGATTCGAAGTCAGTTTGGTTTGAAAAATGAGGACGATGATAGTGACGGATAGAGATAGACGACAATGACCAGAATTACTTAAAGAGGAAACTTTGCCAAGTCTGCAAGAACTGTACTCTCCTTCGAAGTTAGTGTAACAATATGCAACGTAATGCAATAAGTTACAAGCCACTACCTTCACTGATCTGTGAAGAATGCGAGTGAGACGCAGAGCCATAATATACCAAATAATACCAACCAGAATCATGTTCTTCATCATTATTATTACAGAGGTGCATGCGAAATAATGCAAATTTCAAACTGACACCCCTACTACATATTATTGCAGTCTACTACACAGCCACTCGGCTCTATTTTGCTACTATTGGCATCACCAACCACCATACCGATCTTCTTGCATCTCCACCTCTCTTTTTAAAATCTGGTAACAACAGTAGGACTTGCTTGAAATATGCGAATATCGTAGAATAAGACTCTCTCGCCGAGGTGTATAAAAGGATATTGGCGAGAGAGAAGGAACAACATCACATCACCAACATTGCCATTTTCATAGATGAACGGGGATGAAACAGAGCTGAGGAACGAGTGAGTGTAGCAGAGAAAGAGACGCAAAACCCCACAGGCAGGACAGATCACTCACAAGAATCGTTTCGAATTGGATTGGTTGGAAGAAATTAAGATTCTCATCAGTTATATGATGGCTACTTTGTATGCAAAAAATGAATGAGGAACAAAGATCGGGTCTAAGTGAATTCACTCTGTCATTACATTTTTCTATGTAAAAGTTATTCCATTGCTCCTCCTTAGTTAACCCATCTTGGTCATCTCAGTCGTGAATCAATGACCACCCTCCTCACTAATTGCCTCTTTGTTGCCTTCTCTGTCCATCAGATTCAAATTGCCTGCTAATGCTTAGGTAATTCGATTTGCTCATTCAACGGAAACTTTCATAAATTGCTTTTACATAAAAATTAATTAGAATTCAGAGTAAACAGGGGTACAGAGCTTGCTCATTGTTTACCCCCATCATTCGTACATTCTTCTTTTTATGAACTGCTTATTGATTGCAATATTAACACTGGCCGCATACAGAGGAAATTGTTTTTCATTCTTTGCATAACCAATTTTCTTGGAAGGCATGTCAAAAGGTGATGAAGAAGATTTACTTGATATGTCCTTTTCTATTGCAATTCTTTTTAGCAGCCTATTTTGCAAAGTTTTACACATACGCATGCACACATACATTCATTCATGTTTGTGGATTGTTCCAACAAATCATGTACGTCAAAAGTATGGAATTCCAATGCAAACTTCTTCTTATTACCAAAAGACTAGTAGTCTAAAAGTTAACCGTAAAGGAAAATTAATTTACGCAATTTGACCAGACCCACCTACCTTAAAGTTAGGACATGTTAGCCATAAATTATTCGCTTACCTTTTTGAATGCCACACATCAAGAAAAATCAAACGCGATTGTTTCTTTTGTTTAACAAAACAATCTCAGACTGCAAAGGGTTATCTGAGGGTCGTAAAGAACAACCTCAGCCGCAGCGAGCAATTCACACTATCGACTTGATGTCGCGCATGGATTTCCTCAATTGCAAAACTCAGATCTGTGTTGATACTAGTAATATCTTCTTTATGAATAGATACTATTGTACTTCTAATCAGGGAAACTATAACCTTTTGCAAGGATAATTGCGGTTGTAACATGTGTGTCTGTGTTTTACGATGTATTTTCACTTAGATAATTTGTATTCACTCAAAAACATAACTTTTATCAAAATGAATACAAGTTTTGCGGTCAACACATGCTTCATTGTTCAGCAATCGCAAGAGATGACAAAATCATAGGGGATTCGTGCATAGGGGATATAAAATTTGTATCCAAACAATGTGAAATTCTACCTTTGCGCTTTGCAAGTTAAATATGAGAATAGTGTTGGACGCAGTCAACAGTCGTATAGTCGGAGGCATGTCCCCTGAGAATTCAGATTCAGTATACATCACAAACATGTATTTGTTGGCTAGACTCCTTTTTACTTTATGACCCCCATTAGGCAGGTATAAGGGATTGGGAATCTCATGTTTGTTGTGCATATATACACACACCAATCTGTTTTCATATAGTTTGATGCACTGAGATTTTTCATATAACTGGTCCACACTGCTAAGGAATTCGCTGAATACTTCTTAAGCCACACAGGTGCTGCAAACTCATCCTAGTGTTGATTGTAGCAGGTGCATCTCAGGTAAGTCAATTAACAATGCATAGAGGGCTTGTGAGATCAGAAAAACACGATAAATATTCAACAATGATCAAAGTTCGTTTATCAAGTTACCTTAAAAGTTAAAAGTACCCAAAGGAACTACTGCAGTGTATGCACTACTTACAGAATACATTATCAGGATGATAGTGGCTAAATTTATTTTCTTTATCGTTCTTTTCATTATCAGCAATACTGTCTGGTGCGTAATATACTTCACGCTACTCAATTGGAGTTTCACGAGTAAATTCCTGTATGGTTATTCCTGAAGGTATTTAAGGAATGAGGAAAACTTGATGTTTTAAACCCAAGTGTAGATTGTATGGATGTTTCCGAAGAAGTTTCCAGCTGAAGTTTAATCTTACGTAATTCTTTGAGAAATCTGTGTCAAGTTCAATATTAATCATCACGTAATTATCAATCAGGCAATGCAATCCTGAGAAATGCACAAGTACAAGATAGCTGGTACCCGCAAGCTATAATATTTTATGATAATGCGATTATATTGTGATTAAGTTTCTTTATGAACGACAGGAGTCAAGATCATTTGTAGTATAAGGAATTTATTGCACACTAATTTGGCGTATGGTGGATTAGGCCATGGTCATCTTTCAAGTGACCACAACTACTCCAAGAGCTTAATGCGCGATTAACTTTACTTGTATCCTTGTTGTTATTACTCATGAAATTTAGTCATGCTTGTGTCTTACGCTTTACTCTAACAATAAGAAGAGTACCTCCCATACGCCATACTACACATAACAGATTTAGAAATTTGCTAGCCCATCTAAGAAAGTTTTCTAATGAAAATAAGCTAAGAGGCTCAGTGCATCAGAACAAACACATACGAGCAAGCTCACCAGCCAGGCGTTTCTTTTCCGACTTGATGGATTGAATGCAGATGTGCATTAAAGGATTTTTGTTACAGGTTAAAACTCTATAATTCACTCCACCGCTTATTTTATTCAAGCTAAACTTCCCAGTGTGAAGTTTAGCAAATCAAGATAATCTACCATACCTTCCATCCCTCTACGGTTTATCATGGGAAGGAATACAATAAAGTCATTAATGAACAATTTTATAACTTCACATCTTCAGGAGAATCTAGAATTAAATGCTTTCCTTTTCATGGGAAAAAGAATCTAAAGTAGATGTCTGCGAAAATTAGTTCAACAACGTTCAAATGCACATGCCTGATTTAACTTTGCTCTGGAAAATCCATTCCTAAATATCAAGTTAAACTACATCGTGGGAAATTATATGCAATATTCATAGACAAGTTTGATATAAAAATAATAAACGACTTTTATCTGTTTATCGCACTCTGGAGTATAAAAAATTATTTCACTTAAAGAATATAAGAAGTACCAATACAATAGTTGAAGCTTCGTTTGCATTCTAATAATTTATACTTTAAAAGACAGATAGCTTATATCTCCACACGATAGAGTGAGCAATTTATTTTAAATATTTTACTTAAGGAACCGTAGTAGAGATAAAATGAAATAATGGGTTCACTTCGCACCAGTAGCGATATGCGTTAATTTAAGGAAAAGGAAAGTGGTAAGGAACAGTGTCACTGTCAATCGACCAGTCCTTAAAAGTTGGTCAATGAAACTATTGGACTCCACTCCTTCACATCTGCACTGCATCTCCATCCCTTGTTACGCTTTTTTAACTCACTGCAGATTGCATCGGAGGTCCTGGTCGTTTACAGGGTCTCATTATGTAGACCAAGATGAACCACAACCATATTGCAAATTCAGAGAATCCCATTGTTTTGCGAAAAGTATCGTCTGTATGGAACATCAAACTAGCCAACAATTGTAGCAAGACGTACACAAGTGTACATACGTCGATACGTCTGCGACTCACTTAGGATAACCTTACCTACACGCTACACGTGTGACGTGAGATCCACTCTAACTTGTAAGCAAACAATAATTTACCATTTACCAAGTAAAGTGATTTTTTCCTTAGGTCTAAATATATTTGGGAAAGAATTAACAATATATCGTGTGCGCTGCATACCAAAGAACATATCATCACTTCTAACTTTAAAGCTTTCATGTTTGCATTTACCTGAGTGAGTATGTATGTATGTATGTACATGTGCGATGTTAGGACTAATAGAGAAGAAGCTTATTATGATGGATAGACGAAGCAGTGCTCTATTAGAAGTGCAAACACCACGAAAACAGCTCATGGTCCTGAGCTAACCCTTTCTTTAAGTTTTACACCTTCTGGTCAAGCCTACCGTGAAGGAAGAACTCTCTGAAGATAGTCAGCAAGTGAATTTGGTCAGTAACGCAGCATCAGTGAACTCTGGGCTGCTCGTCTTTACTCCACACTGGATCATAACAAAATTACGCTTCGTTCCATACGCATTAAGTAGGTCAAAGTCACACTACTACTATTCTCACTTTCTCTGGAAACTTGACCATGAATTTCTAACAACCTAAGAAGACGACATCCTTGGATTGGAAATAAAATTATAAAGTATTTCTGTGGAAAGTGAAATCATCTCGGTTCAATAAGTTTTAAGTGCGCACATGGAATTTAGAATTTAGTACTCACCTTCCTCTCTGTTTAAACTGTGTAACAAATTTCGTCCGAAATCTTTCCACTAGTGTCGAGAATGGCATGAACTACTGAAGAATTTGCTTCACCTCTGTCAGCAAAAAAGGAGTAAGTTCAGTTCATTCTTCGCTTGAAACCGGAATTCCCAACTGCACGAGCAGTTATCCTCGTTGGTTTACTGGCAATACAACCAATTGTATAGACCCGATCATTCAATTCAAGTAGTCACATGTTGGTGATTGTCCAAAGTTTAGGCGAGATTTGTTATTGAAAATAGTGCCGTTTGAATTGGATTGACAGACAGGGAGTATGAACTACTGAACAATACAGACTGGATTATTGCCATATATAAAGCGCTGAGACCACAAGCGTCAATCAGATATTCTTCTCATCATGACTGTCATCTGGAGCCGAGTATTTGCAGACATTCTGGACTTCCTCAGAATCCTGTCCTACCACATTTACACATACTTTGAGTACGGCTTCAAGAAGATTTTTCCTAAATCACCCAAGTCGTTAAATGGGGAAATTGTCCTGGTGAGTTAATAACTTCATTTGCATAGTGTCTGTTACATCAACCGTTTCGCAGTTTAATTATCACACGAAGTCATCATTCATGGGACGTTAACATCCTCTCTGAGATGAATAACGATAGTCTGATATGGAAAAAAGAAACTCATCTGATTATACGACTTTTTCAAATGTCTCATGCAAAGTGTTTCTTACCAAATGCAAGTGATGAAACTTCACACTTGGGGATTCTTTGCATAATAATAAGCGTAAACAACACGACAACATGATAATATGCTGTTATTAAGGCTTCATGTCTTCAGAGGGTTTAAATATTTAAACATTCTCGCTAATATTCTAATTCGTATGTATTTCTGTAATTTTAGGTTACAGGATCAGGAAGAGGTAAGTTAAGCCCATCTCAAACAATTATTGCTATACAATTATTATAATTTGTCTACGTGTGTTTTTCTGATTGAGCATTACACATCATCCTTTAATCTTCACCACAATAATCTTTAGTCTCATCAGAGCTTCAATTATCCAGCTTCTTGTGGTTACTAAAGAGCTTGTGGTCTTAAGTAGTCCCAAGGGCGCATTGGGAACCAGTAATGAAATGATACAATTGTATGTTTTATCTTTAAAGGAATTGGCAGGTTTCTGTCGATGGAATTTGCGAGACATGGAGCTACCGTAGTTTGTTGGAGCAAAAGCGCTGGACCTAATGAAGAAGTGGTGAGGCAGATAAAAGAAGACGGAGGGTCTGCGTATGCATACACAGTTGATGTTGCGGATAGAAATGTGGTTCATTACACAGCTCAATTAGTAAGCTCGCTCTGAGAAATGATTATCATTAGTCGGAATGCAGTTTCTCAGGGTTCACATGAAACCATCTTTTGCACGCAGGTTCGCAAAGAAGTAGGAGAAGTGACAATGGTTGTCAATAATGCTGGAATCATGAAGATATTACCTTTCGTGGAAACCTCTGAGAAGGACATCGAGACTATGTTTAACGTTAATGTTCTCTCTAACTTCTGGGTAATTTCATGTTGTTGAGACAATAGAGAGGTTTATGAGATTGCAGGGTTTACGCGAACAGTTGACATGCAACGCTTGTTAATTCCATATTATCTCAGGTTTTGAAGAATTTCCTTCCATCGATGCTCGACAAAAATAGAGGCCACGTTGTGTCAATTTGTTCTGCTGCTGGACTTCTTCCCACAAGGAACCTGGTCCCTTACAGTTCGACGAAACATGCTGTCCATGGATTCCACGATGCCCTTCGAGATGAACTGAGAGTTAGAAAGCAAAATAAAGTCAAAATCACAACGGTTTATCCTTTCTACTGCTCAACGGAGATGCTGGACGGAGGAGAACCTCACACAAGGTCACTCTCATTAGCACTTTATTTAAGTTCATGTCCAAATCATTCATGAAATGCCTGCAAGTTGTCTTGTTGACTTATCTCATGCAACTCTGACACGTGAAGCTGTTAAGAGTTTAGATATGGCAATGATGACATGAACATCGTTTCTTTCACAGATTCCCATTTCTTTTCCCGATCGATCCTCCTGAGGTCGTTGCTGAAAGGATTGTCGAAGGTATCAGGAGAGACCTTGAGTACGTTTACACGCCCAGGCTTATCGGATGGCTTGCACTTCTTTCATGGTACAAAATTATATCTTTGATCCATCTATAGAATAGACCATCAACATCATATGTGTATTATTGACGATTTCAAATGGTTAATGTTTTTGCAGGTTGGTTCCATTAAAATCAGTGGACGCTTATGGAGACTTCTTCAAACTTAATATTGATCCTGCGCCAACCAAAATATCATTTGGGAATGGCAATCATCAAGTTATGGGTCATAACGTTAGGTAAGAAGTCATTTTAGACTTGTTAGGTTTTTTTACTAGGTTGATCTAAATTTCTTGAATTTTTGAACAGGGGGTGAAGTAAAAGGACACCATAAAAACTATTATGTGTATTAAATTGTAACCACTTCCACACCAGAGAGACTGTTGTACAAATGCGGTTAAAGACATTGTTAACTTAATTGTGCAGTGTAATTGAATTCTCCAGTATACAGCTAGTTGATAGTTTGCTAATTTAATATTTCCGTGAATTCTTGGGGATGTAAATTAACATTTTGGGTCAAATAGGTTTGGGAAATGCCCCTGTTTGTACAGTTCTGTCCTTCTGTCTGTCTTTCAGTCTGTGGATCTTTTCTATTACATTATTTTTAGAATAAGAATAATTGTCATTTCGTCTCTCATCTGTTCACTGGTGCGTCTTCACATGCTTTATACACTTCCTGAGGCTTTGTAAAAATATGTATTAAGTATATAAATATATGTACTGCTCACCCTGACTGAGTTTAAATGTGTATTACACTATCACATTCATCGCTAAATAAGTAATAAAATATGAAAAATATGAAATAATTTGATGTGCAAAATCCCCACATGAAGTAAGGTGAATCGTCAACTGCAAAATTCTCAAAGCCAACGTGAGGTTTTGGTTGGCATTAATTTCATTGAAGTACCTGTATACACAGTTAATATTTAATACGTTCATACATTAACTCAGGAAGTTGCTCAGATTAACATCAGCAGCATAGAATTTTTAAGCAACAAACGAAATCTTAGAAAGTAACAGGGAAACAGCTTGTGCGCTTTTGTCTGACTATTCGATTAACCTTTATGATGCAGTTTCACAAACAATAATAATCGTCTGATGGTAGTGATTGGTGTGATAACTGATTGCAGAGCAGCACCTGTAACACATTCACCTTCAGAATCAGACAGGATGACCCGGATGGAGTAAATTTATTTTGGCAAAGAAATCTTAATTAGAATTGGAAATGCATGAAGGTCAAGGTGAAATAAACTTCTGTAAATTCTCGTGTAATTACAATTGAGAAGGGTTGCAATATTTCAAAAATTCGAATATGCAAATAAGCAGCAGTTATAACTTTTATAATGATTCTCAAGAGGAACTTGTACTCCTTCTCTTATGGGCTTGTCTTCAAATTAGTTGTCTATTCTACTTTTCTTGACCTGTTACTCGGCTATTCGGTGCAATATGAGCGCACAACAATTCAACCAGCCTAGGAAAAGCTTACACACTGCGGATTCTGTGGATTCATGTGAATTTAATTTATATATTCTTCATCCAAGCAAAAGTTAGACATGAAGCTGCTCATTCACATAAATTACATGCGATTCTTGTTTTAAGTGAGAACACTATGCGAGCAAAGGCGGACTAATGAAGGCAGAGGGAAGAGAGTCCCGTTAACAGCACAAAAGTCAAAAGTTGTCTCAGAACAACTTTTGACTGTGAGCAAACCTTCAATAACCATCGGCTGTATTTTAGATGACTTTCTTGAATAAATCCTAACACTAATTTTTGTCGAAAGTTGTCCGCACTTTCAAATTATTAAGTGGATTTCAATCTGAAACGATAATCATAGACCCGAACTAGCTTATTAATGTCTAAAGAAGGAAAGCATGAAAATACTGCGATATCTTTTTCTTACTACCGACTATGTTACGGTAATTTAGAATCCCAATAATTGGGAATGGAATAATTTACTAATCAAGGGCACCTGCTTTTCTTCTATACGAGAGAGGTTTCTAAACTAAAAAAATAATAACACGGCAGGACAAACTGACAGACATCAAAAACTATAAACACCTTTTAGAATTGACAAGACACATCAAATCATAAAGAATCAAACACGACTATTACGATATGTTCACAGTCTCGCTTTAAACACTTCTGAAGCTACCAGTTCCCTGACTCTGGTTTCAGGGATGAAAAAGCTGGCCTGTAAATCAATTGGAATTTGGGTGTAAATAAATAAGGAATAGTTCAATGAGCCAGGACAATTATGAATATGAGTGTGCTGAGTGTCGGTGATTCCAGATTACGTATTCATCTTGTGACTTCATCTTCTTGGGTAGAAATAAGAAGTTGGCCAAATAGTTGATTGCGAATAAAAATCTCGCTTTTTCTGCTATACTTTGCTGCGGTAAAAAACGCAAGTCCCTGAAAAACTGGCTGCATACTCATCAGGTGAGGAAAGTCTGGTGAGTGAACAAAGAGAACTTGCTAAGGAAGGTGCGTTTAGGTATCTTCATGCACATTATCATCACTTCGATAGGGGAAGGTGGAAAAAGTTGTTTGGAGGCAGCAACAATGAATGATGATACAATCCGGAGGGGTTGTTGTGAGGGGTTGACCCACAAAGCGGAAGTCTGTGGCTTCATCACGGGAGGGTCAAGACCAGGTGGGTTGCTCACTGAAAACGTGCCCTGCTCGATGCATCAAAAGGTACGGCATTTTTCGACCCAATCTTAGTGCACAGGAATGTCTGAATCTGAGAGATGGTTTAGGTGACTTCAAGGCAAAAGTGGTCGTTCAGTTGGTCTTCGTTCAGTGACTAGGACACTCGGGATAGCTGCTGTGCTCAGTGTCCTCAATAAACTTATACAATGGGACACCCGTCCTCACCTTCCAGGAGAGTTACCCTCTTCTCATTAACTTATCTTTTAGTCGTTACCATCGTCGGGGCTGAAGTGCCAGTGCAAAGTTACTCCGAACAAGTTCTCGAGTACCCTAATAACGGAACCGTTTCCGAACAGCCGCCACCACCCGCTGCCGTCGCTGTTTCTGGTGGCAATGGAACTTCCAGAGCTGACAGACGTAAGTTCACCTTTCACATTTCCCTATTCTCCTACTTCTTCTACTTCTTTCAAACGCATCTTTCATTCATCATCAACACATACATTCCTATCTGGTCTCTCTATGCATCTTTCATTCATCATCAACACATCCATTCCTTTCTGGTCTCTCTATGCATAAAACTCATGAAGAAGACGCGACAGAGAAAGAATAGCTTTCTCTCCACGTTCACTGCATCTTTCGCATGAAAAACGCACACAAAGTTATAAGCCATTTCACCAACACGTTTCGAGCCATAAATCTGTTGGAAGAAACTTTTTTAGCTGGTTTTTTTTACAGGAGACATAAAATATACATCGACACAGAAAGTAAAGTGTGTCAAAGTAGACGTCGGTAGTACCCGAGACCGTGTTACAGTTGAGAAGGAGATGGAGATGATAGATTAATGGAGGTTTCTTAGTCACGAAGAGGACGGAGTATTGAATGATTGAATGGGAGACCTGTGACCGGAGTTGACCTGAAAATGATGTAATAATGTACGACGTATAACGTAACAGTAGGGGTACGCATCCATATACGTACGTAGCGTCTTGGGAGTTGCTAGTCTAGTTTGGATGAAGTCAAGTATCCCGTATTCTCTCGAGAACCGGTGATGTAGGAATTCTAGGGTACACATGAAACCTTTACCTAATTTGAGGAAAAAAGTTGCCAAACAGGAAATCAAATCCGCTATGTGCCCAACTAAATGCCTTATGGCTAATTTATTCTACCACCATCACTCCTACTAAATAGAATGGTCAGCGCTCCCTAATTTTCATGAATACTTTTGATACCTGCCTTATCGCACCCGATCTCATCTTACACACGAATGCATATCTGAACTATGTTGTGTCCTATGTGAATCAACAATAGCTTAATACCTTTTGGCTGGTATTTACGTAATCCTGGGAGAATAAATACGTCGTTTAAGGGTGTTTTAAGAAATCCCACAGGATATAGTTTCTGCGAACAAGTTAATCACCTATTATTGCTTTTGGGTTATGGGTCACATCATCGTAAACTTTTGACCTCATTCATGAGCCTCAAGTAGGTAGGTAGGAATTTACTAGAATCGCTGACCACTGATCACAGGCTTGCACTTTGAGGGCATCGAACATAAAGAATTAAAGAAGGCTGTCCCCATTCCGGATGGTCGAGACTCCGAATGCAAACCTGATTCAATAGAGAATACAAACTAAAGCTTTCTCTTCGCTTAATCGTTTTCTTAAATCAATAGATTGTCTATTTTGTGCTAAAAATTTTCATTTTTCATTGCAGTTTTGAACATCTTCACCATCGTTAAGTTCCCTAATGAAGCTTGTTGGACTGGCGATGCCTTGCGAGCTGGTATGTATTGATGATCTTTGAGAGAAAGTTAGTTATGAAGATTAATGTGATTACTAACAGTAAACCCATTACACAGGTGTGTGTTACACATCAAGGGAATGCCGAGAACGTGGAGGAACTCCGTCAGGAGCCTGCGCTACTGGTTTTGGCGTTTGTTGTGTCTGTAAGTCTGCCTTCTGAAAGTTATATGCTTCAGGCTTATCGCTTTTGTCTGACAGTGCATGAATTGTTATGTCTGAAACTCTAGTTGCCAGAACATGTGGACAAAGCACGAAAGAGAATTGCACGTACTTCACAAGTCCGAGGGAAGCGAGATATGTTCCACACCAAGGACCTGTTATGAATTGTCAACTCCAAGTTTACAAGGGAGGATGGGACGTTTGTCAGCTGAGATTGGACTTCTTGCACTTCGATCTTGGACCCCCTGATCCGTACAGTGGTCAGTGCAACAAGGATGCTTTCTTGGTCACCGGATCTGCCTACAGTCCTCCAGTTGTTTGCGGAAAGAACACAGGACAACACAGTAAGCGTTTCAGAACTTGGGGAAATTCCCTTCCTTGGGGCATCAGGAGATTTAATTCGAATTGGTTTTGGCTATAGTGTACATCGACCTTGGAGGACATAACTACGGACCTATTACTCTAACTGTGACTACCTCTGGTGTGCATAAGGATCCTGGCTGGGATATCAAGGTAGTTTAATTTACTAACTACTTTCCATTCATCCGAAAGTGAAGAAATTGACATTAAATTAAACTGACTCTGGGAAATTTGTTAGATTACTCAAGTCCGATGCTGTGACCGAGCTCCAGACGGCTGTCTTCAATATCACTACGGAGTCTCAGGAGTACTCAAGTCTTTCAACTTTGACGGATGGGATCAGCATTTGGCTAATCAATGGTACACAATTTGTACTCGTATGGAAGCTGGTAAGTGTTCAATAGATCTTTATTCTAAAAATTGACAGTCTACGATTTCAAACTAACCATGTAATTATGCGTGCAGGCTTCTGTGCTATCAAATACGAGGAGTGTGACCCAGAAAAGGGAACTTTCAGGATATCTCGAGACGACAGTAAGTTCAGCCCTTTCAATTTACTCAATAAAAGAAGAAATCTCATGCTCATTATCACAATTTCTGTCAACAGAGAAAGCTCAAACCGACGGTGACTGCTTGAACCCCAAGAAGGCTGGTTCCTCTGATCATATTTTGATTCCTTGTGGTACCACCGACGGAAATAAGGTGCGTCGAAATAATAATCGAAAAAATGTTGATAATTTGAATAGTGTTAACATTTCGATGTTTCTTTTACAGATTCAATCAGGAAAGAAGAAGGGAGTGCCGTGCGCCAACCGATTCTGCGGAACGATATTCTGCTCGCTGGATAAGAAGGCGAAGGCTCCATGTCCAGTGGAGAGTCACACTAAGCCATTCACTATTCGAGTCTGCTTCGACGACGACGAATATTCCAAGAAGGAGACTGAAAACATTGGCTTCTGTCTGAGATACACGCAGCTGCCTTGTTCATCGCATAAATAAGCTAGTGTCGAATGAAGCTACAGTAATTATGCGAAAACCAATGGTACCTCTGTATTTATACCACCACCCTTTTCCTGTAATCTGACCTCCCTGTGAAATTAGCTGTGGAACCGGTTATCATATTTATTGCTTATCGCTACTATGTAGCAGTCCTCAACCTTCTGTTCAGTGTCTCACAAGACTCTCGAGCTCAAAGTAATCGCCTCGTCAAAAATACGGAGACTTTGGACAAAAGTTGTGCCAAAGGGGGGATATTTACAATTTAGTAGAGTATCTATCATCAAGCTGTTATGTACAGGTTAGAATCTATGTTGTCATATTTATTGCTGTTTTTGACTACTACGAGTAATACCAAATAAAAAAGTATTTAGAAAACAGGTCACAGGTTAAACTCACTGCTTACTTTGAAATTTTTATTGGCATTTTCAATGCTTGCATTGCTTGCTATAAAAATAAACGTATGGATTTGATTGCACGATGTTGCATAATATAAATAAGAGACCGATAAACAATCACTAATTCCTAAAGGAAGCTAATAGTCAAGATGTCGGAGTAAAGGGAGACTCTTTGTTACTGGACGAAGAACTAGGGATCCACCGGAATAGACTGGTTTCCTTTAAGGACATTTCGAAAATGGACCTCGGCTCAGAACTCACTGCATTGAATGCCAAGGGAAGAGACACTTCACATAGGAGGACATTCTAAAATACAGCGGACAGTATCTATCAAATATTTGCGAGGACATAACAAGTATGGTACAATTGCTCACAACAGTACCTTACTGACATGTCCAGCTAATCTCAACCATGCTGATACTTCCGTCCACGTAGGACTAGGTCTGGACGGAAATCCCAAAATGTGAACTATGTAGGTTGAGTGATAGACAGACGGCCCGATGTGATATAAAACTGCAAACAAAGTTAGAATAAAATGAATATAAAATTGGCTAATTAAAACGCGGAAACGTAGTGATTTAGTTGTTCACAGTTGAATCTTACCGTATGACGCTCCATATGAATCTCCAAGTTTAGGAACCCAATTCTTCGATCTAAAATAATGGTAAACTGCGTAAGAGATTGGAAACTCAGGATCCAGTTCTACGAGTTTTTTCCACACTGCTCTATAGCTGAGTGTTTCCCCTCTGATACTAGTAATAATGAGACATCCAACTCCGAAACTCAAGAATATTGCTTCTTCAGGCATTAACATAAGTTTTTCTTGACTAAGTGCTTCTATCGGGTCAACCATTTCACTGTCATCGGATGTATCTATCACCAAATGTGTCCTTGTCTTCTGAGATCCAGCAAAAAAATTACTGCTACCACTATCAGTTTTTAAGCCACTGGAAGACACAGCATTGCAAATGAGACTTGACGTTCCATTAGATGTTCGATTACAGGTAGGAGGAATTAGTAGATTAGAAGACTCTGTCCTAGCTCTCTTGTTGCAACCGAAGAGGGTTTGATTTGAGCAACTAGATGACAGTTCCTTGGGTGTTCCATTGGAATTTGTAGCTCCAATTCTTTCCATCTGCTTCAGGTAGTAAGGTCTACTTAGGAACGACGTATTTCCTAAACTGGGTCCACGGTGAGTCAAGTTGCTGACTCCAAATGAACCCTGGATAAGTAAAATCAGCGTTAAAAAATGAACCACAACTACTAATCATAAACTAGATTGTAGAGTCGTACATTTCGGTGGAGTATGTACATATCACGTTCATTATCAACATAAAACTTGTCTCCGTCGAAAACGCATTTGCAAATGGACGGCAGTTCATGTGCTCGTACAGCAAAGTTTGGAAACGGATCTCCATCTTGCCGACGTCTCCCAAAGCCTTTTTTGGCCTTTAAATTAAAGGCTCCATCCATCGTCTTGATCACACCACTTCACACTTCACCACCCAATCTAAACAACAATAACATGACATGATCAACTCATTCATAAATAGAATACCATTAATTAAAATGTCTAATCTTACCTCAATATGGCACACACGCACACCACTTCCGCTACCTATAGATAACGATACACTACCAGTCTTGCTATTTTAATTGTCGTTCAAATATTATAAAGAGCTGCCCAGCTATGGAATTTAATGACTTCGCGTCAAAAAATTCCCGAGTTCCGATACTTCCGAAGCGTTTCTTACGCTGTTTATTGGGGAGTGGAGAACAGTCTAGAAGAATTGCCCCGTGAATAAATCTTTGGCGCCTTTCCGGGATTCTACGTTCATCCCTTTTCTTGCGTCACCCCTGTAGGTAAACAAACGAGTCTGGACTCTGGAGTCTGTCTGCAGTTGATCTGCACATGAATATGATTATCACAAATCCAAATCGCCAAAAAACTAATTGCGCAGCAAGTCGTAATAGCCCAAAAATAAACAAGATCAAGATTTTAATCCGAACACGTTGATTTTACGGGAGGATAGTCACTGTTTGACCAGCTTCGTCCAAAAATAGTAGGAGATAAATGAACAAAATGATAGTCCTATGGATGTCAGACAGATTGAGATTAAGAAATGTCTGCAAAATACCGACTAGAGAAAACACTGAACTACGTAGTCTCGGCTAAAGTCATAGATATAGAAGTTTATTCAGCAGCATGAGGGACTAGAGGTCAGATCAGAGATGCGTCAGCTTCCGAAGGTATTCCTTTTGCATTTCAGGAGTTCCTTGCTGCATCCATTGCCAAAAGCAAACCTTAAATAATAAAATCAGCAGTTGTATGGTTATATAACAAGGCTATATTATTGTATTGGGTTGTGGTGTGTATGTGTAAATAGAGCATATCTACTAGACAGCTACTGAGCTATTTTTACCACGTAAGGAGTGTATCCCAGTCTTTCAATTTGTTTGTGCATAAGTCTTGTATGACCGAGTAGCTCATCACTTTTATAGACAAAGTCATCCCAAAAACACAAGAGAATAGCGAAATATTTAACATCAGAATCTCCCGGTAGCAACTTTGGTAAATGCTCCTGAATGTTTTTTAATTCATCTGGGACAGGAACTAATTCACCTCGATCGTTCTTGCAAAATACGATTTCTGCAGATAATGATTCAAAATAACAATTGCCTGTCAATCATTAATGTTCCATGAAATACGCTTTCTTGATCATTAGCGATAGCATACCAATACTCTGACAATGAGGGAGTACATTGCATACATAAAACAATGCAGGGTCTTTCACAATCTCCGAAAATGATTCGGTGATCTTACGACACAGTCGTTGGTAAGGGTTCACAGATGCTTTCGTCACAGGTTCAATCCATTCCATATGGCACTAACGATTTTTAAATCCATTTAGAATTATAGAATTACAAATACGCACTTTAGAAAAATCAAAAATGTAGTTATATTATTATAATTTTTAAATACTTTAGTAAGATATCCAACAGTCTTGGGCGATAAGGTATTCCCCGTGTAGTTCTGCTCTTGCAATATATTTTCGTTGAGAAGAAGGATTTCATACTTATAATAGTACATACTTTTTCCTGTCCAAAGAAAGAATACAATTTTTTACTTGTCCCTATTTTAATCAGGACTGTGACTAACTACAAAACTACAAGTATGTGAGGGTACCGTAATGTTTTTCCAAAAACTCTTTCGATAGGACCATTGAAGTCAAATTATGAGGAAATATTCCAGCATAAGCTAAGCTATTCAAGATTTTTGGGGTCGACTTGCTATATTGACTTCCCCCAAACTCAAGTCCACCATTCAGTTTCCCAGTCTCCGGATCAGTGTAAATATTTTGAAGCGCTTGTACAACTTGCTGGTAAACTTCATCACACTTCACATTGAGCAAACTCAAGCCGCTCACTAAATATTCCAAATCGCGAAGCTTTACTCCTTTCAGGTTTCCATTGACGCGATTGACAATTTCTACGAACAGCTCGTCACTCTTTACTCGACCTCGGGTCACCAGAAACGACAGGTAAGCACAAGTTGTAACGGAATAACTTTTTACATGGGCTAGAATGAACAAGCTTACATTTTATTACATATCATCATGGTACTATATTCTCAACATACTTACAATGTTACAATTACAATAATCGACAACTTACGAATCACTGACTGTATCATCCGTAATACATCTTCTTCGACAATTTTGTGACTTGCTAATCGAATAGCCTTAATAATAGGTATCAAAGCTGAGTCTGAAATGCGATGTTGATCCGCAACAACAGTGTCACAAATACGCTTCATCAGTTCCTTGTTCAAAATACTGGACTTTGCTTTGTAAAGGGCTTTGCATGCAATAGCAGCTTCATCTGAGTCAAAAGGGGTTTTCGTCATAAGCCGTAAAATGTTGTACTCAACAGCATATAAATTAATACTCTTCGGAACAGTTTTTATGATAGAAAAGCAAAGGCAAAACCGCACCAATTGTTCGCGATCAAGTCGATCAATCTGACACAAAAATTAACACTAATATTTCAAAGGTTATTTATGGAATATTTAATTTGTCTAGCATAATGTGATAACCTACCTTTCTTAAAAGCTGCTTGACAAATTGCCAGTGAAAGACTGATAAATTAGCGGTTCCTAATGACCGCCACACATCTGCAAGAATAAAGTTCACTGGAAATATCCAATTCTTTCTGCTAACAGCTCGGCGCAGACATTCATCATCCATGGCTTTCATAAAGGATGCATTTGGCTCAACCTTCGTCGATTTTGGAAGAGGAAACTTTGTCCACGCAGCCATAACTTCCACAAACTCGTCATCAAGGAGCTCGCTCAGAGACGCAAGTAAGTCATCCACTACTTGTTTGTACATTTCGTCTGCAACAGGAGCAATTGGTTTCGAATTTCTCGCAACATCAATAAACCTCCTTGCGGCACTATGATTAACATTATCCAAGCTATCCGTTTCACGGTACAACAAACTAGAATAACGATCTGATCCCCTCAGCGTTTCAAAAGGATGATCCGGGTGTAGTCGTCCAAGGACATAATCATAACTTGTAGAGTAATTGGCAATCCGATGCCATCGGAAAGGAGTTAGACTAGTTCTTCCAACACTTTTAGTTCCCCTGCTTTCTGATCCCAACCATTTTTCATGACTTAAAATCCTATTATTTCTGCTACGAGCGAGACTGTTCACATTCCCTGGAGCTCTCTCTGCAACAAACGACAATTAAATTATTACAAAAATGAATTGGACTATAACAGACTTTCGATAAATCATCCTTAAAAATAAAATTTCAAGTCTTACTAGAATAAAATGAGACTCCACGAAGCTGTTTTGAAGCATCTAAACTGGATTGGATGAGTCCGCTTTGTCGTAGCACAACTGAAGAAAGCGACATGATATCCTACTTTCCGTTGCACTGCAATACAAATACACGAGTTAATTAGTAATTAGAAGTTATTTCCAATTAACAGAACATTTCAAATCCCTCAGTGTCTTACCTGAAATGCTGTTACTATAAAATGTTTTGTAGCAAACCAAATTCGGTGCATGTGCACAGTAAACTTTTCCCGCTAGCTGAACTTGAAATTCACAGAATAAACAAAAACAAAAACACTGAATAATGTGAACGAAGGTTATGATGGACTGTTTTCATTCCGAAAGTGTATGGAAAAAAGTCGGTGCGTTGTTTATTTTAGGAACGCTTGCCGTTATCCCCACGCTATTCGGATCGTTTGTCTTCGATGACAGTGAAGCTGTTCTAAAGAATGCCGGCGTTGTAAATCCAGCCGCATTCAGTGTTTATCCAACTCTATTTCATACTGACTTCTGGGGTAAGCATTTTAATCGTTTATTGTGCACGGGTGTCCATTTTTCAAAATCGATCGGAGTGTTATGATAATATGGTATTTAAAATTCCAGGAGTTGACATAACACACCCACACTCACACAAATCTTACCGACCTTTGACTACATTGACATACCGGTAAGTCTTATTGTTAATTCTTAAAGATAAGCCAAGCTAATAATAACGAACATTGACGTGTATTTTTGAAGGTGGGAGTATACGACATGGGGACCGAATCCTTTTCCCTTCCACTTAACGAACATCGTTGTGCATGGACTTAATTGCGGTCTCGTCTATTTCTTTCTTCAGAAATGTTTGAAGCTAACTGACGTAAAAAGTAAGAGAAGACGTGAAACCAACCTCGAAGAATTGGCGTGGTGGGGTTCAGTTCTGTTTGCTGTGCACCCCGTACACGTGGAACCTCTTGGTGCTGTTGTGGGACGTGCGGATATCTTTGCAGCGTTTCTGTTTTTGGCTGCATTTGTAGTTATACCTTTAGATGGTGAAGGATTGTCTGCACCTTTATTGCTGACCCTCACGGCAATTGTAGCGTCACTATTCAAGGAAAATGCTATAGTTCTTCCTGTAAGGAATATTTCAGACATCTGTTTTTGAATTATTATAATAAGGTTGGCTTTTGTAAGCAGCTGACATTTATTCATGCACCCGTAGATTCTCTATATCACATTGGATGCGACAAGTATAAAGAAGTTTCGGGAATTAATTGATAAGAAGCGAGTCATCAAGTATAGCTTGGTTGTTGGAGCTATCATAGCTTTTGTTGGATGGAGACTGTGGTTTCAAGGAGGTCCTCCAAAGTTCCAAGAGTTTGACAATCCACCTGTATTTGCAAAGACGTTGATTTCCAAGGTATATCTTACTGGCAATTCGAACGATAAGCTGTTATTTGCGTAAAGGTTATTTGATGCTGGTTTTGTAGGTGCTGAGTGTTTCGTACGTGTGGATATTAAATGCATTCACACTTGCATGTCCTGTATATCTTTGTTATGACTGGTCTATGGGTTGTGTGAAGCTCATCCAAAGCGTCGAAGATGTCCGAGTACTCGCTGTTGCATTCGGATTCCTCGTAGGGGTTACGTTGTTGACCAGTGCGCTCCGTAGACGGTATTACCTTCAGTACTAAAGTCACTAAAGTCCAGTTCTTGTTCAAACTTAAGGTGAAAAATTAATTTGTGGATTCTTATTTTAGAGTGATTCTCGTTGCGCTGATTATCACAGGGATAACATTTCTACCGTCATCCAATCTGATCTTTATTGTAGGATTCGTCCTTGCAGAACGAAATCTCTACATACCTTCACTTGGCTACTGCCTCCTTGTTGCATATTCGTTTCTACGAGTAAAGCAGAGAAAACTGTTAATGTATATCGTTGTAATTTTTTTCTGTCGATCCGTTCAGCGTTCTATGCACTGGATCGATCAAAGAACTCTCTTCAGGACAGGACTGCAGGTAACAAAAGAATTTACTGGTTATGATTCTCTGCATAACGTGGCATTTTAATGTTAGAATCCCTTATTTGCACTATAGGTTTGTCCAAACAATGCCAAGGTTCACTATAACCTTGGAACAATGTATGCCGACGATGGAGAAGTTAAAAATGCAGAAGAAGCATATAAGATGGCTCTAATCCTCAGACCAGACTATCATCAAGCAATGAACAATTTAGGAAATCTGATTCGGGACAAAGATCCTTCGGAGTCTGAGTATTGGTTGAGGAACGCTGTACAATTAAAGTACGCAGCACTTGAAATACTTGCACAATTTGTGATATATCCTACACTTATTAGCATTTCCGATAATTTATTTGTAGAACTGACTTCGCTGCAGCTTGGATGAATTTGGGAATAGTGCTAAGCAAAAAGAATCAGAGTGAAGCTTTAGAGTGTTATAAGACTGCCCTGAAACACCGCCGAGTGTATCCAGACTGTGAGTATAATTTGGGAAATCTGGTATGGCATGAACAATGTATAGCTCGTTAATACTGTGTATTGTGTAATTAATGTGCAATTACTGAATTGTGTTCTATCTTCTTAGTTTTTGGACATGGGAGATAAAGATAACGCATTGAAGTGCTGGAAGAGAGCAACAGATCTTAAACGCAACCACACCCAAGCATGGATAAATATTGTGATTCTATTGGAACAGCAGGAAAAATTCCAAGAAGCAAAGACTGTGGCTTTACAAGCCTTAAGTATTTTGAAAGACTGTGATACTCTGCATTTTATAGTAGGAAATATTTTGGGGAAGCTTTCCGAGTATGAGACTGCTCAGATGCATTTTGAAGAGGCTATTCGCATTCGACTCATCTTAGGCCAGCCGATACCACCCAAGTACTTTACCAACTTGGGTAAGACACGTGTTTATATAAATTGGTTGTAAGAACATTCTGAATTAGAAAGCTTTGATTATCAACACAGGTGTGCTGTTTCACCGATGGGGTAACAAAACTTTAGCGGCCCGAGCGTATAGACAAGCGTTACGGATAAATCCTGAAATGGAGTCCACGAAGAAAAATTTGAAGTTACTGGAGTCATAAACACTTAAAACTCAAGTACTTAATCTTCCGTCTTGGACGATTTTTCAAGATGAAAGAGTCGGTTGGTTGACTGCGATATTAATTGGTTACCAAAGTCCGTGGAACTGGGTGTAGAATGAATTGCATAATTTGCTGATTGCATGGCTCTTGTCAATTTCCTAGTGAGTCGGGAAGCAAATAGTACGAGTGTAATTCCGGGTTATTGGCAGTCTGGGTTAATTTGTACTATTCGGGGCATCCGTGCTACTAATTTCTTTACGTCAACCAAAGTAAGGAATAAAAATTGTGCTTCAGTACAATCCAACATGTCGCTTCGCCGCAGTGCCGCACCCTTTGTTTACTCACGTAGCATGCCATGCAAATATACCAAAATTGATAGAATTATTGCAAGGAGATACATTCGTCAAATTACCTACTTTATTAATACCTGATGCTTCTCTCCTTTTGATGTCAGTCGAAATGTCAGCTCCTTCTTGTGTGAATTCTGTTGAATTTCTGAGAAGAATGAAGAAGTTGGAGAAAATCAACATGTACAAGTTTCCTCCATCAATTCATGCTGAGATACCCAATCCTAACAGGACAGTGGACGGAGTTTCTGTGCAACCTTATTTAACTCAGGGACTGCACTCATCTGTATCTCACGTTTTACGTCTGTCCCAAGCAATCGGAATCACTCCTGTTTCGGTGCGTCACGAACCACCTGAAAATCCGGAAAAAAGCAATCGAAATCGATCATCAGACACCCTTCATTTCCACGAAGTTCCTGCCTCTGCTCCTTGGTTATCATTTCCTTCAATTCTGAACTTCTTGTGCATAGTTCACCTATCCTGGATAACTGTCTGGGTGTTTCTGAACGTGAAGACCATTGTAGGAATCATGTACAGTGGAACTGATCTCTACACGTTTGCTGTCCAAGTTCTCCTTTCGTTCGTATTATCAGTTTTCATCCTCATTCATTCTTTTCTCCGAAGAGAAAGTCTTGTAAATCTGTGGAACTCGCTGCTTCGAATTTCCAAAGACATTACGAGAAACGACGATCCTAAGGAATACTACTTACACTTTTATGCACTGACGTGTCCGTCACTATTTAAAGTCAGGCTACGTCGATTAAGGCTACTGAACATCAGCATGACGATTAGCATTCTCGCAATCGGAGTCTTGTATGGCTCCTATTTCATGTTCTTTACTTTTAGAAAATGTTTCTTGGATGACAAAGAGATTGAGTTGCTGGAGAATAAAATCCGTCCAATGGTTTGCCCCAGTATAGACTCGGCAGTTTTCTTTGAAAAAATTACGTATATATTTTTGGAAATGCACCAGCAAGTTTTCTCTGTACTGTTTTTTGTCTTGTGTCTCTTCATTCGGATCTTGTACAAAGAGGTAGCTGACCAATTGAAACTTCTGTTAGCCCAGAGAAAGAGTCGAGCAGATTCATTGTGGCTTGGGATTTCGCTGGAGAAGCTACGAATAATTCACGAGCAGCTTGCAGATTGCTGTAGACTTATAGGAAGTTATTTTGGTCTTCCAATACTCGGAGCGTGCATCGTGTCCATTGTGTCTATCACTGCTTCAATTTATATGGTACTGGTGGGCTACACAGACATCACGAACACCTTTAAGATGCGACATGTAAAAGAAGTGTCCATTTACTCTGTACTTTGGGGATTTCACGGGATCAGTGGGCTAGTAATTCTATTCCTCAATCTTGGGGCAGGACAATTGGTCCAGAATGCCGTAAGGAATTTAGTTTTGCAACGTACAAAATTACAATTTAAATGGAATTCAGCATCCAGACTGAATCAGTTGGTTTTCATTATTGCAGGTCGAACTTCCTATTCGTATATTGGGATCTGAATCTCACAGGAATTTGAATAAAGACGAGAAGTACGAGGTGTGGACATTTGGACACCTTATCAATCCATCCGACTATGACCTATTCATTCTCCACTTCAATTTTCGATACATATTTTATGGTTTCAGGTTTCATTATTTATGACGAAGTATCAGAATCTGCCTCAGTCTTGTGGAATATCTGCCTGCAACATCACAACAATCGGCTTGTCATTCATAGCGTCAGCAGTGACCAACGTCACTACTTATCTGCTCGTACTTCTTCAGTTTCGTCTGGGCGTAGACAATAAAGACTCCTCATCACCAAATTGAATGCTGGGACAAGTAGATGTGTTTTGTGTCAATCATTGACCCAGGCATGTCCAATAGTATTTTGTCTCGACAACGGTATTAGATACAAGTACGGCGGGTCCTATTCTCCAGTTACAATCAATCAATTCCAAAGATGACCCAACCCAAAGTGTCCTAATCCAATTTAGGCTGAGTGTCATTACTTAATGACTTTTTGCTTCCGATCTTCAAGGAATTCTGCTAAGGTCCCTACTTCAATTTAGTTTGTGGATTGCGTGATATTAAAACATTACCTTAATCTAAATGCTCTTATACCTTTAGTCAATACTAATTAACTAAATTCCAATTATGCAAAGTAAATATTAATGTACAATTAGACGTAACGTTCAATCTTCTTCAGGATACACATTGTTTCTGACCTCTGACAAGTACACACCAAGTTCATTTTAATCGTCCACGACATCCAAGATGAAGCGACAAAGATTAGACCTGTACGGATTTCCAAATAACGTCCCACTTGAGTTCAACCCGACGACTATTGTTGCAAGAGGCGAAGGTCCTGGGGCTTGCAAAGATTTGCTTGACTCTTTCAAACCCATTCTGCGTTTAAGTCAGTTCCTAGGAATTGCTCCAATAGTTTTCAAAGAGGTAAGAAGCGTCGTAAAGGTTAGTCCAATTAACTCTGCATCATCAGCGGAGAAACTTTCACTCAGTACTCCGTCTGAAGAGTTCGCATCTTGCGGCAGAGTCACTGCAAGTTGCCCGTGGATTTCTTTACCGTCTTTCTCAAACTGCCTCGTAACAGCGCATCTCTTGTGGATTACAACTTGGGTATTGTTGAACATCACATCAATTCTGCAGGCTGTTTTCTCAGGAACAGACCTGTACGCTTTCTCCATTCAAGTTCAGATGTACTTCGTGCAATCGACTGTGGTCCTCCTTCACTCTCTTCTGAAGCGAAGAAGCCTTGCCACCCTGTGGAATTCTATTCACGAAGTTTTCCAAGGTCTTAACTCCTTCCCCAACGGAGTTATATTAGATCAAAGCGACCTATGCTCCGAGTCGCGAACTCTGTTGCTCCATCGCCGCCTGCCAAGGCTCAAGTTCGTTTGTTGGACTGCACTGACCACCGTTATATTTCTCGGGGTCGCCTACGGCTCCTACTTCTTTTTTGCGGCTATTGAAGTTTGTTTTGGTCCTTCTTCAAGTCCGCTTCGTTCTGCGGGTGAACCTCTTCTAGAAACGGGATCAAATGTAAAGATCCAGCACTGTCCCTTGCACTATCCATTATTATTAATCGAGAAATTTACATACATCTTTCTTGGCGTTTACCATCAAAACCTGTGCGTTTTGTTTTGCTGCTTCTGCTTCATCTTGCGGTTGCTCTTCAAGGAAATGGGACTCCGGCTGGAATGGGTTCTGAAGGAATTTATTCCAGAAGGAAACCGAGACTTGCACATTGAAAAGCTGAGGATCCTTCATGAAAAGTTAAACGATTGCTGCAGAGTCGCCAGCTCTTTCTTTGGGATTCCCATCTTGGGCTCCTGTATCACGTCCCTCGTCTCGATTTGTTCAGCAATCTACACATTTCTCATACGATTCACAGATCTCTCATTCACGGTCTCCGGCGAGCAACTGGTGAAGTTCAGTCTTATGTGGGGATTTCACGGAGTCGTTGGAGTAACAACCATCCTCCTCAGCCTTAATTGGTCCCAAAGTGTTAAAAATGCGGTAAGCCAGCTCATCACCTATTGAGGCACGATAAAAATTCACTTTAATCCATTTCAATCGATTAACAGGGGAACGACATCTTCAGAATCCTTGGATCTGGGTCACACAGAAATCTAAATGACTCCGACAAATATGAGGTAAGTTGCACGCTGATCATCCCAAATAAAACTTACTTGAGTGCATAAATACGTTTTATGTGTTTAGGTCGGAGTGTTCCTGCAAAAGAATAGGACACCAGGAATATCAGCGTGTAACATAACCCCGCTTGGAATGTCATTTGTTGCTGCAGCAGCCACTAACGTCACAACCTACATACTCGTCCTTCTGCAGTTCCGACTTGGCGTGGATAAGCACGAAACCAAGCTTTAGAAGCCTTCAGATTAGAACTATTCATATTCCTCTTCTTGTGCTTAATAATCTTGTAGATATTTATGATTGTTATGTGGCCAGAAAGCTTCAGTAAAGGTCAAATGTTGATATTATTGAATTTTGATTTATTTCGGTAAAAAACTCATTTAAGTTAGGCGAATGGGGAGGTTCTGATTGGTGAGGGGCGGGGAAGGTCTTCTCTGAGGAATAATTTAGAAGAGGGCTGGGGATCCGTAGGTAGCGAAAGCTGGTCCAGCAGCGTAGGTGGCGACTGGGGCAGCGACAGTCTTGACGGCTGGGGCCTGAAATTAACCATATAAAATTAGAAACACTCCGTTTCCTCGAATTACTCGACGTCGACGTGCATCTTCAGCTAGAAATCTCGCAATACGACAAACAAGCGTCGCGCAAAAATATCTGACCAACAGAAACAAATCCCTCACTACTGACAAAATGACATACGGCATAAGCGACTGGAGAGGCCGCGTAGCTGTAGGCTGGGGCCTTAATCAACATATTCGACGCATACATTAAACACATATGCAAGATGCAAGTCACGGGGCGACATGAGACACACTTACAGCATAAGCGACTGGGGCAGCGACAGTTCGGAAAGCGGGGGCAGCGGCGTAGGTGGCGACTGGGGCAGCGGCGTAGGTGGCGACTGGAGCAGCGGCGTATCGGACAGCTGGGGCGGCAACGACAGCTGGGGCCTGTGAGGTCATCAGAAGACACTCAACAACCTTTCCTCGACCACTCAACCTAATCTTATCAATCTAATGACTAATTTATGGGAACTCACAGCAGCGTAGGCAACTGGGGCAGCGTAGGCTCGGACGGCTGGGGCAGCAACGACGGCTGGAGCAGCGGCGTAGGTTCGGAAAGCTGGGGCAGCAGCGTAAGTGGCGACTGGAGCAGCGGCGTAGGTGGCAACTGGGGCAGCGGCGTATCGGACAGCTGGGGCGGCAACGACGGCTGGAGCAGCGTAGGTTCGGAAAGCTGGGGCAGCGGCGTAGGTGGCGACTGGAGCAGCAGCGTAGGTGGCAACTGGACCAGCAGCGTAGAGTCCACCGGCAGAAGCGACGGAGGCAACAGCGGCCAAAACGACAACGACGAACTAAGATAGAGAATATAAAATTAGGTCACTTCCAATAAGTTTCCAAGTGAGTTCCAATCTCTGAGTTGAAGTCTTACGGAGTTCATGTTGAAGGAGGAGGTTGTGTGGGTGAGTGAAACTCGGAATGTATTGATGAAGCGGAAAGAAGGTGAATGTGAAGTTGGAAGTCTCTCGCCTGGACTTTTATACAACTTCCCTCAGCACCACCCAACCTGATGACCACGTCTGTGACCACTGTGGAAGAGTCATCGCCTCCTGACCTTCTCCTCAGTAGTACTGCGGGATTGCAGCAGCATTTGGTTGGAGGAGGAGGCTCAGAATCTCTGTTGTCTGTGCAAACAAGGTAAACACATTAAAAGGCAACATGCAAAAAAGCATCGATTTCCTCTCTTCTTGTCGCAAAGGTGATCTTCTTGGAAGGTTCACCTGTGCTGTCGTTAAAGAATCATCCCCTGTCACTCTGCAGTGTACACGACATGCAACAGCAATCGCACTACTCCAATTTAAATATCCTCGTTATTCTCAACGGCTATGCAGCTATCACTTTTTTATTTGGTGATACAGTTGCTCCATTATTCGTGAGGATTTCTTATCGATCTTGGCCACGAGTAGGCTACATGATCTCCCAGAGACACCCACAAAGAAGCTTTCTAGACTGAATGGGATATATCGGCAATATCATTCTTGTAGCACTAATGCTGCAAACATTACTAATTTTTTATTGTACAAAAAGATTCCAAGGATTTTATTGATGCTGCTAAACTAGCCCTCCTGCTGCAACTGACACAAGAAAATTCACGTACATTTTTTAACACAATGACTGGATGCTTATGTATGCTATTGACTATAGTCAAAGATGGACAAGCAATCAAATAGTTTATTGCACAAGCAAAGTCTCTCTCAGGATCGTCTTTTACATTTCCTGCATCTGAGGATAAGCATCTTTGTGAGCATGAGTAGTTATTTGCTATATCTGTCATGATCTTAATTGGTAGTGTTGTTGTTTTATGGGTGTTTCAATGTCAGAAAGTGGAACTTTTAATAACACCAGACAAACAAATATACATAACCTGCGACTTCAGGCAAGGTGAGGACACTAATGGAGCAGAGATGCCGTTTTGAAGATCAATCGATAGTGATGCAATTCATTCGTATTTTTGCATGAGCACCTGAAGTTTTAACCCAATTATTTGTACTTTTTACTAATTTTTCAAAGAGTATGACACACTACACGGCCAATTCACATTTATTCTAATATATATGCCTCGCTTTCTTATGGCGATACGAAATTTTGTTGGCCTCAATGAAATTATATATTTATGAGATATAAAAAATCTGAGATGTCCATCGATGGGAATATAATTTTTTGCAACAAAAAAAACTGCCACTGTAATTCGTCAGGGCTGTGGAAGAACTTGTTACGATTGAAGATATAATTAAAAACACACACACACCCTGTTCAATATAACAATTAGTATTAATATAGCGTGGTGCATTGAAACAAAGGCTGCTGTAGGTGATAGTGATAAAAGTTTCATGCAAATGTAAAGTAGTTGTATTGTAGCAAAAGTAGGTAATCAGTTGACAGAATAAATTCAACCGAAATCTGATGCAAACCATTCATCTTCTTGCATACAAAAAAGCTCTAATTCTATCAAAATCAAGACCAGAGTTGCGACACAACCAGTCTGAATCTGAATAGTCTGAAACAAGTGGGTGATTCGTATGCGCATACAAATGAAGTAAACTCTCTCAATAGTCGATACTCTCGAAATCTCCGTCTGGCTGTGCGTAACAATTACTCCAATGCAGAGTAGTTTAATTTAAATCAGGAAGTTCACAACAAATGTAAGAAATATGCGTAAGAAGGCTTAAGACGCGTTGTCCATCGTCGATGGCGTATGCAGAGGAACTTTTAATGAGAAGACAGACTGAGCTCATTAAGATGACTTGTTTTCATCATTTCAATTCTGGTTAAGTTGGGTAATTCAAGGTTGCATTGATTTTTATCAACATCAGCTTAAGCTCAGAGGATTACGTGAACATGAATAAGTACTTGAAGGCTTTTGCATCTCACGGAAGCCTCTACTTTGTATTTTACACAGAGACACAATGTGCCATTTTATGACTCAGGTTTCAGGTAGAATGTAATTGGAATTTATTAGAGATGCGATCAAAGTGTGATTGTGAATTTAGAGATTTATTTTACTCTTGGTATAAAAATAATTGTGTGATTAATTAATCAGATGTAAGTACAAATTGGAGATGGGGAAAGGAACAAATTTTATAAGCTCCGAATTACTCGAACACGAATTTACTTCTTGAGGAGAGTGGCGTATGGGTATCCTCCATAGGAGTATCCGTAAGAGGAAGCGTAGAATGGAGAGGCAACCTGAAAGAAGTAATGAAGTCATAAGGTGTTATTAAACTTCCTCGATCAACTTAAGAAAGAAGACAAGGCGATCCATCAAATTAAAAGCATCAAAAGTAGCAGCGACTTACGGCCAATGGAGCTGGGTAGGCGAGGGTTTTGACGACTGGGGCTGAGTACGCGATGGTTTTGACTGGGGCAGCGTAGACAATTGGTGCTGGGGCAGCGACCTTGGCAATCACTGGGGCAGTGGCAACCTATTTGGGACAATCAGTTACTAATCAAGTGTTTCTCGAGATGAGGAGCAATTACATGTGACGAGATAATGAAGACTGACACTGACGGGATGAGAGGAAAGGTGCGTTGGGGTAGTTTGAGAAGATCATAATGAGGTACTTACAGTCTTAACAGTCTGAACGACTGGGGTGGCATAAGCGACCTTAGTGACAACTGGAGCTGGAGCATAAGCGACGGTCTTAACAACTGGAGCTGGAGCATAAGCGATGGTCTTAACAACTGGAGCTGGAGCATAAGCGACGGTCTTAACAACTGGAGCTGGAGCATAAGCGACGGTCTTGACAGCTGGAGCATAAGCATAGGAGTAAGCTGGGTAGTTGTATCCGTAGTTCAATCCATAGCTCTAATATTGTCAAGATTCAGAAAGTTAATCATTTGAGCTATTACAAAGGTGTATCCTACGGTTTTAGTGAACTTACTGGATATCCATAAATTCCTCCACCGTAAAATCCACTTCCGACAATTCCTCCTCCATAAATTCCTCCTCCGTAGAATCCGCTGTTGAGGTATCCAGCGTTGGCACAAGCCACGACAGCGACAAGGACGGCGATGCACTATAACATGAATAAAACACTTTCAATGAGAAACCACTCGCACTGGAAGGAGTAAAGGTCACTGGAAATTATTGTGATATTGTTTGGGAACTTACAGCCTTCATGGTGATGATTGGTTTGGAGGATTTGGAGAGATGAGACTGAGAAATGATTTGGAAGTGACTGATATGACTTTCGAACAGCAGCATCAGGTTTATATACTCCTGGGACCTGATTCGCTTTAAACTCGTTCATTCACTTAGCATTAGCCAAATTAATAGCCCCATTGCCCCATTGTGATCATGTATGCTATTTCTTCCGTAGCAGCATGTCTGGTTTCATAACATTATTAGCATGCAAACAGGAGTTCGGATTTGGAAAAAATCGTAATCACTTGACTGGGCAAATCGAATGATGATTTATTTAACATAATTGAACACCTTGTAAGTCCCTTTACACTCGAAACGGGGTCTGATTTGTTGTGCGATGTAATTCCATTAAATGAAAAATTATCAAAATGGAATGCGACGGATCGCAGTGCTGTGTTTCCTGAGTAAAAAAATTAAATGAAAAAGTAGTACTGTTATGAAACAAAGGAATCGCATCCACGCCTTTTGTGTCCAGCCATTCACACTCCGTCATCCTGGTTCACAATAAAATATTCTTCCAGTGATGATTAGCCAGAGAGATGATGCGTTAGGTCCACTTAACCTCACCTTAATTGGCAGGTGCAGTTTGAGAAGATACCTGAGATGTAGTAACACACTCATGACACGGCTGAGTCGCTTTTTGCCCAACTCAGGAAAACGAGTCTCATGAGTCTCAACATGTGTGGAACAAAAGACAAGACCGCAAGGTTATTGGAAAACGATCATCTACACTTCTGATGTCTCGCATTGACCAACGATTGTAAATTATCAAGTTATCATACAAGCCCAAATGCAGCAGAAGAGAAGAGTCAGAAGAGGTACAAGATCGTCTCATGAAGATGCTGAACATTCCGTTTAATATGCATAAGTAGGTGGACCCATCGAGTGTTGGGTGATAGCTTGTCATTTTCAACAATCGAATATTGAATTGCTTTTTCGTATGTGATAGATTTATGTGTCTTCTCTGTGGTTGCGCATTTAATTAAAGGTTCGTTGCTTAATTGATTAGAACTCGTTATTACTTTGTCTATTGGATGATAAACTAATTAGTGAATTGGCTACAGTATCAATATTTTCCTGTAATAATGAATACGACGACTAATGAGGACCTATTTCTTTAATGCCAGATATCATCAAGTTCAATAGGTTTTGTTCTAACGATGGTTTTATTTCGATTCGTTATTTCGTATCACAAATTGTACTCTATCATTTTGCCAGGAATTAAAATATCTTTGAGAATTTTTTGATTCATTTAATTTCTGAAGTTATACTGAGGATTACTTCTAAGACTCCTAACGCTCTTGGGAGGGAGAAGCATTTCCGAGAGGAGAAGTGGAACTTCAGGACCCTCATTCCTCGAAGGCCCAGCACCTTTGGTTGCTGCTCTGGCAGTTTGTCTGCTCGATTCTTCATTCACTTCAGGCAGGGACATTGATCGTCTGTGGTAAAATTGTAGTAAAGTTTTACTTATTACTGCTGATAAGCCAAGTTGACCACTTTATTGTTGAAGTTATGAGTTTTTACGGTTCAGAGTATTTCATGGACGCTGCTAAATCCAGGCGAGGTAACTCAGGAACGGATGACTTCTGCTGCTGGACCGTGTCGGCTGCAGATGAATTAGATGTGGCTTGATCTACCGTCGAAGTTCCAAATAAGGAACTACAAACGAAAATCAAACAATACTACGCGAGAAATTAGGTTATTCTTTAAGAAATTCAAAGATCTTCAGCAGTAACGTATTGAGTTAAACAAACCATATTCATAATGCCGGTGTTGCTTTGAAAGGTTGGAAGTCTCTCGCTACTGGAAACCCTTTGCTCGCCTGTGCAAACTGATCTCTGACAACTTTTCCATCGTCATCCATTTGTATTTATACATCTCCATCAACTTTTAGGGAAGAGGTTAAATTCATTATTACAATATTGCGAAGTAAGTTTAATTTCATGAACTGGCAACACAATAAATTCCTCTGATGTCTGGGTCTTCTGTTGTTATTCAAAGAAGATGAGATCATAATGGCTCAATGCCCATCCCACGAAAGAAGCATCAGAAGAAAAATCAGAGACACAAAGGTAGAAATGAAGATGAGCCTTGACGGAGAGAATCTGTATTTTCATATTAGAAAAGAAAAACATGGTGCATCATCTTTTTTTAATGAATAGTTGTTTCGATGGAGTATACAACCTTTTAAAGACTGCTATACACGGATACAGGCAATTTCAGTGCAATTATCATAGTTGTTAATGAGAGTTTGGGTTCCGTATTCTCATGGATGATAATTCTTTTCCTCTCCAGCAAGATTTTCTAGCTTGCGTGTTCGTCAGAGTTATGAAATGACACACGAGAAGATTTTTAGTGCTTAGTTTATACAGTAATAATCAAACACATTAATTTCTGTTACTGATTCTTTATTGCACAGTTTCTTGTTAATACACAGAAGGAAAACCTAGGAGGACATGGTTTACCACTCACGCTGGCAATAAATGAAAATGAGGATCATATACTTTGTGTAAGCATTTCAAGAGTTCTGTCCACTTTATAAAACAGACTATTTATAATGTCATTTGTGTACAAGTACAATACAAATACGTTTTTAATTACAACCAAGATTCGTAAAAGATAAAAATTTGTCAGGACAGCACAAGACAAGTCTTTACTTGCAATATTTAATATAATAGTCCCGTACAACGAAACGAGAGCATGACCAAGTAAAGATTATACATTTTGCAGCAGGATACTTACAATTTACGGTACTTACATTAAGCTTATTATAATGTTTATACACATGTTAGTTTGAGAATTAAGAAATCCTACAGGCGACTGAAGAAAAGGCACTATATAGTCTATTTCATTAACTACTACTAGAACAGTGCCATTATTTTCAATTTATCATTAAGTCACAGAAGATGTAAAATCATCTCATCTCAGCACTATTTCGTGCTGGTTCGCTTCGAGTGCGTTTTCGAAAATCTCCGAATTCGAAGTTTAACAGCACATCATTAATAACACTCTACTACAAGGCAAAGTAATAAAAATATATCTTCACATGTCCCTCAACTCGCTACACAATAATAGTCAGTCGTTCTCTCAACACCAATTAAGCAAATTCATTAAAAATCACATATCTAAGGCTTCATGTTTTAGAGTCTACTCCACGAAATTACATTACCAGCATTATACTGAGTTTTTACAATTTCAACAGGCTGGTAAAAATTTAATTCTACGCGACTTGATTCAGTTTAATTTCCTTCTTCTGTCTTTGCTTTAGATTTTTTCTTTTTACTACTGAACAATCCTAGCTTTAATTTTCCTTTCTTCTCTTTCACGACAGGTTCTTCTTTAGATTTGGATTTGGTTCCACTGTTGTCAGCCTTTTTCGATGACTTATCTTTCTCCTTTGATTTACTCATAGGAACTGCGCTGGCTTCAGAAATCTGTTCATTACCTTTTGGATTTGAGAACTGGCTCAGAGACTGTGAAACCATTAGGTCTTCTTCTCTATCAAGCTGTCTGTGATAGTCTAGCCATTCCACTACTTCATTTCGTTCATCAACTACCTTAAGTAACCTATGATTCACAACAAAGACGTTTTGTAATGACTCGTCATCTTCTGTATCTCATCATGTCATTAATATTATTAAGTTATTTAGTATACTGCTTTCTTACTGTTGTAGTAAAAGTTGTTCCATGTCTGCATGATTCGGTTCTCTCTGTTCAGCAGGAGTATCCATAAGATTCCTGTACTTAAATTCCAAGTCAGCTTGCATTTCCTGTGGGTACATGAATGAAAACTCGTAAAGACGATTATCTACAAAAAATTTATTTTGACACGCTGGTGTTAATTGTCCCATAAGTTTTACCTCCAAGCGATGACCTCTTCGCAAATATTCCAGTTCTGTCTGACGCCGTAAAATGTCATTCTTTTCATTGACGATGCTCCATAACTGAATAATCATCTCATCTAACTGCTCATTGTGATTATGGTTCTCTTCTGCTGGCTCATCTTGTCTTGAGCCATCGACCTGACGCTGCAATAAGAATACAACATTCATCATATAATATACTAAGCAAACATCTTCTTTACGCAATATCATCACCTCTTCGTAGACCTCACACTTATTTATAAATGACACTAAAAAGTTATGACAATACACACTGAAGTAACAATGAAGTCGGAGGAAATGTTTGTGCTAATTACCAGAACCGTTTGATGGTTCAAAATTTAAGGCATTGTAAATTAAGTACGAGCAAGAGAGTTCATGACTCCTGTGAACATGATCTGCAATTTTCATTGTCAGTGCACGCCACACATGAAGTTGAGACTTAATTTAATTGTACTTCAGTTTGCATCAGTCACAAAGCGAAAGAAAATATCTCTCACTCAGTTCTATTATTCTATTCTGACAATGATAACGATGATTTGTGCAGAACTGCACAAATCCCGTTGACTGTTTTATGCTGGGAAGAAGAGTACAGTTGCAAAAATTGTTACCTCATCCTCATCCATAAGCTGACGTATACTAGACTCTAATGTTATTCCTTGACGCTCCAGTTCTTTTTGTCGAACATCCAAGTCCGCAAATTCCACTTTAATGCTTTCCTCAGGAAGAGGGTCCACTCTGCGTTTAGGAAACGGAGCTCGGCGTTTCTTCCGGTAAGGTTGCGTCAGGTGAGTAGGATTCTTCAGACCTCTAAGTAGCTTTGGTGAGGCTGGAATTTTTTTTCTGACTGGAGTTGAAGTACTGTGGGTAGGTTCTTGCGAAGAGGGTGGTGTCAACAATCCTGGTGCAGATGTTGGAGGAGTACTAAGACTGTCGTTGGAAGTAGGTGTCATGCTAGGAGGTAGTGGGGCTCTTCGACTTTTCCGAGACTTTTTGAGGGATCCATGGGACCCCTCGGCATCGCTGGTATTGAGAGACAAGGACGCAACTGGAGTAGGCATACTAGTTATACTACTCAGGTCACTTGTCTTGCTACTTATTGAGCTTGTCTCTTCTGCACCTCTCGTGAAGACTCCAGAAGGCTTGTCGTCCTCATATTCACCGATGTCTTCATCATCTTCGAATGGATTGTATGGCTTGACGATTACAGGCGTCTTGCGTGGTGAAAGTTGGGGAGGAGGTGGACGTGGAGGAGGAGCTTGGAAGTTGGCAGCGTTTTGAGATCGTCCTTTGTTGTTATTGATTTCCAAAAGGGATTGCTTTGAGATCGGAGTGGATGATCGGGGATTAAGACTAGGAGTCTCATCATCGTCTTCATCTTCAAACGGGTTTTTGGGTTCCTGCTTCTCTGTCTTTTTCTCTACGTTGGAAGTAGTTCCAACGTCGTCTTCAGATCCAAAGGGGTTCAAATCGGCAGGGTAGTAGTCATTGTTCTTCCATATTTCTTCAGCAGATTCGGTTGTGCTATCAGGTTGCGTTGGCTGCTTAACTCGCGTTCGGGGAATAGGAGATGGCACAGGGGACGCTTTTTGGGAGGAGACTGAAGGGATAGCTGGATCTGACTTTCTTTGGACTCGAGGACTTGGTATTGGAGTTGTACGGAATGATCCAGCGCGAGGCTTTGGCAAAGGGGAGCTGATTTCTTCCTTTTCTTCTGCCGAAGACTCCTTTTCCTCCTCTTCAAAAGGATTGGCAACTGTGGTCGTGGAATTTCCTAATGTCGACTCGGATTCTTCAGGAGAAATGACTGAGGGTGTCACAATGTCTACTTCAGTTTGGCTATCAAGGACCGTAAGAGAATCCTCTGATGTGTTAGGATCAGTGGTAGTAGCTATTTCAAGTTTTTCCGTACTCTCGGATTCCGCGGATTCGTTAACAATGTTTTCAGGTTTCGAATCACTCATCTTTCTTTCTCGTTCAAGTGCAGTAGCGGCAGAAACTCGTGCCTGATCTGCAACTGTAAGTACATTATCTCTTAAGGACACTACTTCAGGAGTTCGCTTTGCATCAACCACCAACACATCTTCAGATGCATTTTCTTTGTCCTGTGTAATTTGCTTTGAATCTTCTTTTTCCGGCAGCGTGAGTTGGCTTGCAGTATCAGTTATCTCTTGCGTATATTCATTGGCATTTCCCTTTATTTCACTATCATTGTTACTGGGCTGATCTGCATGAAGCATAGCTCCAGCAAAATTCATCAGTCTGTTAGTTTTGGGCGTTAAAGGCACTGCAACTTCAGGCTTTGATCGGAAATCCCCTTGACTTTGAGAATCTCCTGGAAAAACATCTTCGACTTGTTTAGCTCCGTCACGAGGGCCGTCATGCAGATGATGTTCTTCCGAAGGTACATTTTCTTTTTCGCTAGAGTCAACTCCACTAATATTACGTAGTTCCGTAGAATCAGCCGAAGCCGAATCGGGAATTCCTCGGGGTTCAGGCACTTCTAAATTATTTGCAGAATGAGAAGACACGTGAAATCGCTTTAATAATTCTAAATGACAGTTTGGTTCTGCACAAAACAAGAGACCATCTGGAGAAACATCTGCTACGTGCGGATTTAGGGGGCTAGTGCAATGGGAGCAGCGAAAACACGTTCTGTGGAAAAGTTTCTTCATAAAGAGAATACGCTCTGAGATAAATACGGGATTCTTGCACTCTGAACACACATTGGAAGTACTCAACATTATTGATCTTTTGGGCATACTCTTCTTCACTTTGTCCATAATTTCATCTTCATCTACTTCCATCTTTCTCTTCCCGGCCATCTACAGAAAATATCAATTAGGTAAAACTAAAATATCAAATCATTCCCTACGCTGCCCAGTGAGAGAGCCGAGATGAAATTCAAAGGTTGAATGGAAATAGAACATGGAACGGCATTTCTTGAAAATGCCAACACAGTTAAATCCATAATGCACTTGGTTGCCTTTGCCTAGATTTTTGATTTCCCTACGGAAAAAACCTATTCATTACCCTTTTTTGTAAAAATCAATGTAAAACATCAGCCACATCAATACTTCATATAAACTAGCTACAAATTAAACCTATTTAAAAATAAAAGACGCAGCAACCAAAAATCAAAAATGTTCGCAATACCTGAATAATTGTGTTTGAAAGATTAACAGAAGATTTCAGGCTTGTATTGGCCCATCATCTCCACACTGTCCTCCTGCGTGCACCCAACACAAAACCGGAAACATATAAGTAAAGCATAAAATGTCACGTCTCGTCAAAACAATATTTAAATGACTATTGACATTAAACAAACTGTACAAACTCAACGCAAAGTTTAACATAGTAAACCCCAAAAGCTCTCAACAGAGGCAGTCGGGTGGATTACAATTTTACATAAACCCAAGCAATTATATCGAATTTTCTAGGCACGTCACGTTGAGTCCTTCCTTAAACATTAAGTAGTAAGTGCACAAAAATTCTCCCACAAGCACCTTCACCTCTGTTTTACAGGTACAACAAGCCCAGATAGCAGCTCTTTACACGTGAAGCACAGATACCATGTGTAAGTTAATTTGAGCATGAGGAAAGATACATCCTGTGACTGTCATAATATGCAGTATTATTTTATACTACTATTTTAATCTGATTATCATCGCGTGTGACTGAATTGGAATATTTTGTATTTCTTACGATCAAAATCAAGTTTTATAAGTACAAATAAAATTGGAAATCGCCAATTGGGAAGTGCATGATAGGGTCTTCCTAAAATGTGCGCATATAACTCATTAGTCAACTAATGAAATACTGATCCACTTTCTTCGAAACCGACAGTACTTATGGGATAATTAGGCCGAGACTGGTGAGCAACAATAGCAGAACAAAATAACTCATTCATTTCACGTCATGCAGCAACGAGGCCGAGGCTCCATTCGTCTAAACAAATGATGTGAAATGTGATGGACTCAGCTCAACTTTCATTTTCACAGTATATCTATCCATTGTTTCATCTAACGGAAAAGGAAGTGGATAAGCGCATACAAAATTTTACTCATTATATGAACAAACAGGAATAGCCCAAAAATTAGAAATGTAAAGATGTTTTTCACTGACAAATAAGTACAAACCTATTAACTTCATAAAGACTTAAAGACATTCGGGGCAAGTGTTCTCGATGATTTTTTGACGAAAAATATTTTGACACACGATTTGGATTGTTGTATGGCAGACAGAAAGTGCCAGGAAGAAAAAAAGTGCGAAGAAACCTCTTTCAGTCTAGACAAACAAAACTCTTAGCGTTTAATAACTGTACACTGACACTTGAATGTTTCCTACGAGCAATAAATTCTTAAAATGTACGATGAGAAGTGCTGTTGTCTATCGAGATAAGTGCAATGTACGCATTTTACTTTCAAAATTAAGTTTGTCCGCAAGCAACAATGGAATAAGAGTGATAATTCACCTAAGATGAAGAGTAGAAAGTGACTCTTACAACTTATACACGTCTGCCGCAGCAGAGTCAATACTAAATCACACTTGAATTAATATTGAAATCATGATGGCATCATATCGTAATAAGTGCATAAAAAGATCGTGCATCCATCCATCAAATCATTTTCTACAGTATAATGGTACTTTTACAACTCCGCTCCGTCCATATCATCTATTACAATAATGGTTGGTGACCAACGTTCAACGAGATTTAATCAGTAATAATGTCTTCTGTCCAAATTAAATCAAAGCCTATTATCACTACCGCAAAAGTCCAAGTTGCAACTGGTGCAGAAAAATTGGAATTTTTAGCTAATCGTTGGGTACCACATATTTGTAGTTTTGCAGTTGGTAGTGCATTATAGTACTTACAATTAGATTATTACTTATTATTACGGTACTCTACGAATAATAGACTGCGCTGTGACACGACGCATTCATCACTAGTTGTAGGAGCTTTGTAAATTTAAAAGTACACAGTGTGTGTGAGAGAACCCTGTAGCACAATTGTTGCATTTGGAACTTTCTACCCTCTCTGGCTCTCATCATCAGTTTAAATTGTCTTAAATTGTGTACAACACGCTCACAGATAAGTCTCGGGCAGCCAATTTTCCCAGGCTTATTTCCTTTATTCTGCTGATGCTAAGAATCCTTTAGCTTCCTACTAACGAGCTTGCTTGAATAACAACGAAAAATATTTTGAACGCATTTTTACCACAAGAAGATGAACTGATTACAAAACCCACATAATTTTCTCATTGTTGTAATACACAAAAATCTGATAGAATTAAATCCTCCTACAGAAAGACAGAGCAGATAACAATAAGCAAAGCCATAATAATCTAAAATGTTTTGCTACCAAAGTAGGACATCGGAAAGAGCACACAAATCTACTGCTACACCCAAATGCAAAGAAGTAACATTTTACGACTGCACGAGGAGGCTACAGAAATACTTCGACACAGTCAGTCACAGTCAACAGAAGAGCAATTTACTTGCTGAAGTAAAAGGTGTTCTGCTACGGATGGAAGGGTCACAATAAACTCGTCTGACTACGGAGGACAGAGAGATATACTGCCGGCATGAAAACCAGAAACACTGTGTTTATTCCCTTCTATCAATCAATTTCTCTATGAACGTAGGAAGTTCTTATGAATTCTTGCAAAATAAAACATTACTATTTGACCAAATTTCTGCTTCAGCCGTGTTCTTCTACAGTAATTATTAAGATGAACGTACAATGTAGTTATTATGCAGTGAAGTTGATGCATCTACTTGCTCCACGTGTGACGTGTATCGGAATTATAATTATGTTGTGGCCTGAATGCATCTTTTTATTGTACAGATAATTATATGAGTTGCATGCGTCTTTCATTAAGTTGTAAGTAGTGGAAATTAGGGGCAATTTATACAAGAACTGTCAAAATACAGTGACAGATAACTACAATCTGTAGATGAGCGTCAACTCGTGAAGATGATTAGACATCAATTATAGAAAAAGGTGACTAAGCAAGAAAATGATGCTAGAAGTGAGCTATGTTAAGTGATTACCCTACAACCACCAGATTTAGCTGGGATTATAAGAAAAAGAGAAATGTGTCGATTCAGAATGACCAACCACCATGAATGAAATGATATTTACAAATTAAGGATGATTGCAAGAGCAGACTAACCTTCTCAGGGCTAGACGATTTGGATTTGTCGCCTGATAGGTTTTTTAGGTTATCCTCTTCATCAACTCCTGTGCGGGGTAGCACTCTTGCAGACTTTGCTTCGGCGTTTTTGAATACCGAGTAAAACTGGGCCACGTACGTGAGGACGCTAAGTCGGTCAGGAACTTCAAGGTTTAGCATGTCCTCTGGATCCAGAAGTGCTGGTATCCCTAACTTACTCTCGGCTGTGTCGAATGCCAAGGCACAATTTCCAATTATGTCAGAGGGATCCAATTTGTCATAGTCTCTGCAGAAATCATAAAAAAGTGTCTTTAAAAGGTGGCTCGCTTCATTTGCAGTCAAAGCGTTCATGCGAAACACAGCAACAAAACATCAACTTGGGCACACAAATTTGTTTGAGATTTACTTAAATGGCAAGTAAACTCATCCTTCACAAGTCAAAATAATATTTTATTTCTTAATGGGACGGCAAGGATTTATTATTTATTTTCCGGTAGGCTCATATAACTTTGCATACATGGGCAATTCAAGTGCACCCAGTTTGAAGGCTACGCATGCAAGTTTAAAGCCAAACAGTCCAAATTAGGATGAATTATTCACAAGAAACTTACATTAAATCTGGTCGAAATCTGTGGATAAGTGCACAGAAGGCAAGTCCATTTCTCCAACTTGTGGTCATGTTTCTCACACTAACACCAGGGTATCCATCGATAAGCTGCTTCGCCCATAATTCCAGCGCTAGCGGGCCGCGCTTCTCACGACCCATCTGTAACATAAGAATTTGGACTTAATTAACATGTGTTTCTGAAAGACTGTAGCAAGTACATTACGATCAATATTTTATTTTTTAGCCTGTCAGTTATCATTAAAATCCTCTGGAAACATAGCGACACTTCATAGCTGTCATAAGCTGGGAAAACCAATGATGACTTCATTATCGTTTTGAGTAAACGCGATCTTTTAACGATCTGTAGCCCACAGCGTTAATGATCCCTTATCCCTTTTCATGAGGAAGTGATTGAAACGAAGGTTGAAATAAATATAGTGATACTGAAACGCTTTGTACTTAAATAAATGAACTTGACAGAGATGACACAAACATATTCAAATGACCTTTACATTTTTGAATCAGAAATGCAAGATGAAGTGGTTATAAGTCTAACATCCGAATAACTTGGCTCTCGTGTGCAACTACACTCTGTGAGCAACCTGATTAGCAGCATGTATAAGACTGTGGAATAATAACCTCCGTCTTGGATTCAGCTTCCATCGAATCTTCGAGCTCATTGATTCTGACAAGCCCAAGAAGGCCTTTACTGCCGTAACAAGACATTTACACGCGGAGGTCGCACAATCGTGGTTTTTTCTGTTCTCCCAGATAACGGCACGAATAAATAAAGCCATCAAGGTGATTGATATTCTCCATTAAGGCAAAAAACCTATCGAGTTAACTTGGGAATGCCAAGTCAAGATCCCAAAAATTGACAAAACCACTTGAAACCGTGATTCAAGTAAATTCATCACTTTCTTCGTCCCACACATGGTATTCGTGCCTGCATCCTTATAACCGCAGACCAAGATCACACATCATCAACTACTATTTGCATTCCGTACTTGTTCAGAAGACAAAAAACTCCTGCCATTATAAGAGCAATTAATGGTCGGAATAAACTCATGTGGGATTTCTTATCCCAATTCGGAACTTCACATAAGACGTACACACTCATCCTACCATCATTACAAAACAGGAATGATAATCACTTTTCAAAACCCATTCAAGGGTAACTTTACAAGGCTCAGAGCAAAAAATGACACGAAAATTAAGAACCACATTATTGGTAATTTTTTGTATCTAAACTTAGCTAGGCACTCACATAAGATGCAGCCCAAATCCCATCCCTCTTGTTTCGGAATTCATCTCATTTCTTCCTTCGTGAACAAGAAGAGTAAAATGCCAAAGTAGGCCTTAACTCAATCAACAATAAATCACTAGTTTTTGTCACATAAAACATTCTACGAGAGTAAGTGACTCCTCCCAAGAAAGCGATTCACTAAACCAGATGAACATCTTACATTTGAGCTATGCATTGAATCTCCCATACGAATTTAATTAACTTGGTCAAACTGCTTTACACTTTGGAATATAACGCGCACATCTACAGCATCCCACCAACCCAACAAGATGAGCGATAAAAAGTGAATGTTAACCAACGCAAGCACCAGAGGATATTTAACATCATTTTTGATCTCAAGTATTATTTCCTTGTGGATTGTGTGGCGTATCCACGGGTAAATCAATAATCGTCCTCATTAAGTCAATTTGAGACAAGTCTTTAAAAGCCAATAACCTCAATCAATATTAGTTAGTAGGTGGAGATCCACACACAGCAGCAGGAGCACCTTACACATTCACAGATCTAGTATCTAGTGTCTCGTTAATGTAAAGTACCTCTCTATTTTATGTGTCCCTATGTAACAACAAGTCCTCATTTTTTTCAATCATCTTGAAATGGTAACACTAATAAGAATCTTCTTCCTAAGATGAAGCAGAGGACACTTTGCAAGAGATGTAACCGGCTCGGCATGTCTTTTTGTCTCTTTTACTGTACCCTACAAAGACGTACATTAAAATCTGTATAATTAACACCTACTCAGCTAGCTCTTGTTCTTTGTATCGATGCGCTAACCTCAATTTAATAAAAAGGTAGTCAGTATAGTAGTTCGTATCAACCCCAATTACCTTTGTCAGCACAACACTTAAGCCACTCATGACTCATTTTAAGGCTCTCAATCTCATTCGTGTTTTTGACTTGCTCAAGGTTCATAATCATAATAAGATTTCTGTGTACCAGTTTTAGTGCCAATAAACATGAGTTAGAACAAGGGATTGCAAAAATAATCTGAGAATAAAAGTACATGCAGTAACACCAATTACAATAACCTGTCTCTCCCTTCCAAGTGCATCTACCATCTCTTCTATTCACTATTAACAATTAATCTGATTACAGCTAAATTCATAAACACCATAAATTCGTGTTACAGCCACACACAAGCATAAGAGAAGGATTTGCACAAAACAAGTTTAAGGTTCAACGAAACATACGATTATAGGTAAATAAACACACTCAATGCATTAATATTCCACGACTACTTCGTATTTAAATTTTAGTCATTTTACAAAATTTATCTGTATCTCAGATAGAAGAGAATGATGGATCATGACTTGCAATTACAAGACTCACTCACCTCAATAATAATTTGTGTAAAAACGTAAAAGGAAAATAGAAGCTCTATATGCACAGTAAAAATAGAGCCGTTGTTCGTGCAGGAACAGATTATTATATGGCTTTCTTTAAAATATCCGTCAAAGAGTTCCTCCTTGAACTTCTCAGTTTTAAAGTTGTTAATGACTCACAAAATTGCCAACCAGCTTTTTACATTAAAAATCGTGAACATGAGCGTGACTGACTTAGCTCAGTTTCAAGCCTCCTCCTACTTCCCATGATCATCTAAAGCGAGATGTGATGATCATCATCCTCTGCCTGACAGACTGACACATTTATTAGAATGTCATCTCCTACAACTCTCCTAACGCTTTTCAAAAGTCGTGCTTTTTGCTAAAATCGTATTATTATGTTAGCACAATCTAAACTACCTAGTTCCTCTAAACTAAATTACTAAAAGCTTTTTCAGGTGTGTTCATTGTTGAACGACTCTATACATTGTATCCCACTCATTCATCATCAAACCTTTCAAATTCTCTGCTCATAAAAAACTTAAACAAAACACCTATGAAATAAATATGCCGGTGAGCTTTCTACATACGCCACTACAAACCATTTATACACAGTCTCGTAATTCGTAATCAATGAACGATATGAATTTCACGTTTCACCAGAATGCAATCAAATGCAAGTCAATTAAGGCTGCACCACCAACCACACTTGCATTTCAATCGAACAATTCACCGATGAAATAGAAATTGATGACTTAAAAGTGAGCTCTAATTGTTTCACGTATCCTGCGATCTCCATTTCAATTTTTCTTACAATTTCCTCTCTCTCTCTTTCTCTTCACTCTCAAAGTATTGATTGATTACTGACTGACTCTCGATTTACTTTCTCTGTTGCCCTAAAAATAATTATTGGCTAGGCTCTAATAGCGAATCTACACATTACAGTGCACTTGCACTTTTACTTCTTGTTTTTGTAGACATATCATTACCTCCAAATTAATTTTAATGATGAGTGAGCACCAGCCTTGCTGAGCAAGTAGTAGTTTTGTTTTTTCTCTAATTATTCTTCTAAAGTCTAAACAATTTAAAAATAATTAAGAATGTTACCAACCTTGTTTGACATGTCGGCGGTCGGCGTGCGTAGTCTTGATTTTTAAAAGATCTTCTGCGCTGGTGGTTTTCGGGATGACGGCCACTTGTTGCGTCTTGTTCAGTGTCAGTAGTGTTATTGTACAAAATGGTCGGCTTGTAGTTGGAAGTAGTTTCCGGTTGGGCTCATTAGCAGGAATGGCAATCAGACCACAATGACTTCCTTCCTTCCCCACTTGGCTCCCATAGACAATTGCACGCTGCGTTATGTCACTTCACGCTCGACACACACTCACGTACGCCGTGATGCACTTCGCTTCCTCCACCCACAGCGGTCAGTCTCCGTGTCGTCCGTCGTCACTCCCAAAATCAAAGATTAAGATGAACACCAAGATGTTCTACAGCTGGTGGCAGTGTTGACAGTGTTGTTGTTGAGTGTTCGATGTCCGAATGTCATTTTATTTCAAGCATGAGCAATCACAGGCTGTATATTATCCTTTTGAGTAACTTCTTCCTTCTTCTCTCGCTGAGCTATGTGTTACTTATTCTTTTGACTATCAGCCGAGGACTGACGACGCTGTGTGCAAAATCTTCAAACTCAACTTGATTTCTTGAGAAAGAACAGCAGGTCCGAATAAATGGGCAAAAGGGTGGCGATTTGCGATCCGTCAACTAAATTAATTCTTCTTGTGACCAAATACGGGTGTTGATGATGTAAGTACGTAAGTGACGACGAAGAGGAGGACTACTCCTGACCTTGAGTAACTCACACCTACTAAAATAACACCAAACACTCGGTTACAATATTAAATCCAAGATGAGTGTGTGATATTGCGTAATTCCAAGAGAATTACTGTGACTGTATCACTGTCTCTCCGCAACTCAAGTGGGCTCAGCTTAAATAGCTTCATTGAATAAGCCTTTAAAATTGTGTCTAGTCTGTCTGAGCCTACGGATGCCCAATGGAAAGTATATTTCTGTAGCCTACAAAGAAATGTTTACCTCTTTACCTGAAAGACGGGTGAATAATATTGTTGGAGGTCGTGTAGGGTGGCAGAGTGAGTGTGGACGAGAAATGAAAGTCTCGTTGAGAGTCCAGCAAAAAAAGGAGATGTGCCAGAAGGGTTGGAGGAGATCTGTGTGCCTCCCTAAATCACGCCAACTACTGAGAGATGAACACGCAACACATCCACCAAAGAAGCCTTCTCTCGATCTCCTACCTGTCCGTCCGTCCAATTACCACAACCTGTGCACTCTTCTTCTTCTTCTTCCATCCACCTTTACTATCTCTGCTCATGCAACCACCATCACTACTACCACCATCACCATCATCATCAGCTAATGTTCTCTTGAATTAGATACATGATGTACCTACCTGATTTATATATATACATATACATGGAAGGTTGACCTGAGATTCTTGAAAGATAGTTCAAAATATAGAAGACGTGAGATTTAAAAGAGAGAGAGAGAGACCCTTTTCTTTCGTGAAGGGGCTTATTTACCTGAAAATAGGAGACTTTGGCTAGCTGGGGCTGAGTTTGAGATTTAAGGGTTACAGCGTGGGATGCATGTTAAACTATTTTGTATTATGTTATAGTGTTGTAGTAGTAGTAGTAGTAACGTGGATGAATAGATGTATTAGTTAACAAGAGCTTTATCTGTGTGACTCATCTATCTGGCAGTGTAAAACTCAGAGTCATGAGAATGAATTTGTTATCGAACTATGTTCTCTCACGGTCGGACAGAGAGAGAGAGGCTTTGTAAATAAATTACCTACATACACATGAGAGATTCAGTTTAGAGATGATCTATAAAAAGATGTGGGCGATGTATTTGAGTAATGAAAAACTGAGGTTTATTCTTCATCAATTAGAGCCCAATAAATAACGTAGAGGAGAGGGTGATTATAGATCAGATATCATGGTATACGGGTTGTGGAGAGAGACTCCGCTTCTCAACAGGTTGGGAATGTTGGGATACGTAGCATATAAGTTAAGTACTGGTATAGATGACGAGTAATAATGAATAGTAATGATCACAATCACAGGTAAGGACGCTTAGTGGAATCCGCCAAATCCTCCTGGGGCACCAGAGCCGGATGAAGATGAAGCGCTTGCAGAGCTGCTGCTTCCACCTCCTCCAAAGAATCCTCCTCCGTTACTGGAGGACGCGGCGGCGGCTGAGGAACTGGAGCCACCTTGACCAGGGAATCCGAATCCTTTGGAAGAAGAAAAGGGGCACGATAAGTTAAAGCAAGAAAGGATGCGCTAGAAATAAAGAAGGGTGATGTACCTCCGTGAGGGCTGCCTGACTGGGCAGCAGCTGCTGCAGATGAACTGCTTGATCCTCCGTGTCCTCCGAAGCCTCCTCCAACTGGACCTCCTACTCCGCTTCCTGGGTAAAATCCTCCTCCTTGATGGTGTCCCCCTGGGTAGTAGCCTTGACCTCCTCCAAAGCCACCTCCTGGATAATGTCCTCCTCCTCCTCCACCAGGATAGTACCCAGGTCCTCCTGGATATCTTCCTCCGAATCCACCTCCGTGGTGCCTTCCACGTCCAGCTAATCACAAATCACCAAACGATATTCACTGAAGATTTCCTCAACGACCGTCCTACAAAAATTCGAAAAGATTCAGTCTTACGATGCCCCCCAAACTGTGGCATGGCAGTGGCTGCAGCCACCAGGCAACCCACAAGAATCACAATCTTAACGTCCATCTCGATAGTTTAGTGCGAATCACTGTGCGTTCAAGTTAAGATGAAGAATGCGTGAAAACTTTTGTACAACTGAGATAACCCGCATTGGTCTTATGTCTTATATATCCAACACTTCCGTAAGTGCAGATAGCAGTGTGGTCGAAGATGATGACTAAATAAGTGAAAAAACTTGGAGGACACAAGAAGTAATTGCTATTGCTACCTAACTTATCTATGAGCGATTTAAGAGGTTGTGAACAAACACGAGACTGAGGTCAAGTCCAAGATGACTACGCAAAGAATGTTTTGCTGTGGTTCTATCGTTTAGCATGGAGACAGGCCGGATGTACTTCATGCGCAGACCTGCCGTCTACTTGTGAATGTAACGCTTTCTTAATCAAATTTTCTGGTTTTTCTGAAGGTAACATTTCACCCAGCCATTCTTTAGTTTAATTGTTCAGTTCAGTGCAATCCAGAATGATTCTACTTCCTCCAACGTGGACATTTAGAGTACTCTGGTTGGCTTCGATCTGCGTCACATAAACAATCATTTGCGTGGGACTCCAGGAAGTGAATGGGAAGACGTTGCTGGAAATGAACGTCTCAGTTTATGGAAAAATTTTGCTGACCTTCTTTTCTACTATAAATCATGTGTTCACAATAGTTCACAGGTTCACAATAGTTCACAGGTTCACATGCATTATAATAATAAGATTATAAGATACGCTGTTTACAACTCCAAACTGTAATTTACCCTCCTCCTACACTCTTAATTGTTGTTCGTTATTCTGTCGAAGTTCTGACGAGGAAGGATGTGTGGATGTCTATCATAACTAGATCAGTAGTGGAGCTTCCAGCATTAATTATTAATCGTGAGTCATAATAAAATGATGGAAGAAATTTCTCACGCTATCGACAATCAACATCCACGAGTTAAATTTTCATGTCAGATTGAAGATAATGACGAGGGTAACAAGAATGCTTACGCTAAATTATGTGCGAGAAATACGAGAAGCTACACTTGTGACCCTGCTGGAAGCGATAAGGTTTCTCATTATTCATCAAGTCCATGGAATTCGCAAGCGAGATATTTTTATCATTTTTATGCCATTTTTACAATGGGTAAGTAATGAAATGAAATCACACATGACTTCCAGAAGATTAAAAGATCCGTGCGTATGACTCATTATCATAGTCCACTAAAAACTCAGCGTTAAGCTAAAGATTCGTTTTACGATTTTTAATATACAACAATATAGGAAGGAGCTATGTACCACCTAAGTATATATACTAACTATGTATATCATAATTAAAATGTATATTATTCTAATAAGTGGGTCTTGGCCAAGTGAGAGGCACCTGAATCTCATGTATTTTAGTCGTGGTCTGCAAGTCTGCTCAAAACTTCATTACAAATCTTTTATTTCCTTCTTGGCAATGTAATCAGTTTTATTGTAGCCGGAATATGAATAATATGAAAGTGGAATGAAATGCAAAATGAAGCAATAAAGCGGCTTACCTAATGGCTCATTATCGTATTATCTTCAAATATCTTTACGCTTGGGGAGGTTTTGCAAAGGTGAATCCTTAAGATACAAGTGAATTATTTGGCTATTTCACTTTATCTGGGGAATGCTTACTTGCTAGTTTAGCTATTTGTTTCATAGACATCTCATGCATCAATTATCCATTCATACATGAAATCTTGGAAATAGTTCATGCAAAGTACATGTCTATTTTAGTAGTTTATTTCTTAGACTTCTTGTTTCTTACTTTTAAGAGTCGAGTCGCATCTAAAGACAAATAGATAAACTGATACTAGTTAAGTTGCAAAGCAGGCACACCGCTTTATTCTCTCCAGACATTCCATACAATCATTGTACAATTCTGATTTTCTTCTAATTCCTGAATTTTTCTATGAACCCATTGAAATAAGAGTTCGCTTTGCTGTCAACGCCATAAAGTAAGGAAACATAAAGCTACAGAAGATCGAACGAAGAATACTGAAACTAAGTACATAACTAACATGCTGAACTGTTACGAGCTGACTATTCTCTGCTGTTTACTGACAATCCTAATCTTGGATTTTATTCCCAACGGCTCTACTTTTCCTATTCTAGAGGTTACATAATAATAGTATTAATTAGCTAATTATTCAGCAGTTAATCTGCAATGTATCAGTTTCATTTACTAAATATTAATAATTGATTACCATAATATCTATGTAGGCAACTAAAAATGATTCGATACCGAAGAAGCCTAAGCCCAGGCAGGTCTCATACCGGACGAACCCAGATGGAAGTATTACGGCGTCCATAGCTGCTGCAGAATCATTTAGAGCTCCTGGAGCAACCCAGTCCTTCGCGATAGATGAAGCATTCACATTTGGCCCTCGAGGATTTTCCATGAGTGGAGGTCAATCTTTTGGTAGCGATATTCTTGGAAACAAAATGTCCTTTAGCGGGTCCAATGCTCAAAACGCCCAATTTGGACCAGGAGGCTTTTCCTCTAGCGGAAGTAATGCAGCTTCTAATTCATTCCAAAATCCCTTTTTTTCAAATTCTCAAGCTCAAGCAAATGCATTTGCCAACTCTTTTCGACCTGGATTTTAATCCTCCAAGTAATTTTGTGACTACACTTGACTACAGTTTATTAATGATTAATTCCAAACTCTTTTATGTCTTAACATCAACAATAAACATTTTGACAATAAACCCCACAAGCAGTTCTAATGCTATTTAATCATTATTAGTTTGTCTAACAATATAAGTGCATGCTTATTTCTGCTACGCAATACGTACACTGTCCTTCGTGGTATGTCTGTAATGGCATATACTATTTCTCTCAGGCTATCTATAATTAGAATTAGACCCTTTACCCAGGCTGCATCTTAAAATCTGTAGCTACCAAAAATAATTTGTAGCTATTTCATTTTGACTTAGCTCCTAATGAAGATTCTCAACACTTCCAGAGTGACTGAATCTTTGGCTATGTTAACAACTCGAATGTATATATACAATACTTTTATCGACAGCTTTGAATGTCTATCCTGCATTTACAGTAGCAAATATTTATGTAACTTATATCGAGCCTAATGGATCTACTTTTCTCTTTATATGGCTCTCTATAAACTGCTCAGGCTTTTACATTTATAAAAATTAGCATGTGCCTAATAGGTCACAAATAGTTGATAATCACAATAATCTGAGATAGACTAGCATACTTTTAAGTGTACTGAAGTTATTTATCATGTCATTATTTTGCTGCATTTAGCCGGAACAAAACAAATTTTCATATTGATATTTATACTTCAACTGAAGTAATTAAACGATAATAATCATAAATAATGCTGTTTCGGATCGGATTATAACGGCTTATCTAGCAAAAATTTGATCAAAAATATTTCAATTCAAAAAGGTTCAGATATTCATATGTCAGCAGAGCAGGCACAACAAAGATTGTAAGTGCATACATAAATGTAACAGAATACATTCCTGTAACGAATTATATGAAGTGATCCTGATTTAAGTGAGCCCGTGAAGCTAGACACGGCTCCAGGATCTCCGGTGATTGTCATTGTCAAGACAGTTCTCCGATCGGGGCATTCTGCAGCCACAATTCGTGAATGAATTGGTACAACTTGTCACTAACAGCCACCTAAAAGATGCAATAATAAATAAATAAGTAAATGTTACACATGTGTTCAGACAAAGTTAATTGTATGAATGCCAAATTACCACCTTATAGGGAGTTGGATTTAAGTTACGCTTATGGTCCTGTCGAATTGTCTTCAGGGAATCAGCAACTCTTTGTCGAATGTCTTTCAAATGACACATTTTCTGACATATTTTCCCCCCTTGCCACCACACTTTGTATAAGCAGCCTACTTTGGCCGGACTGACCCACGCCCTTTTGGATTCATGAAATGGATGTCGGCACAATATTTTCTGACCCGGTTCAGGAGGCTTCTCGTCTTTTTGAAGTAGAAGATCGATTAGAGCATGACCATCTGCTCCGTAAAGACGGTAAACATCCTTCTTCCCAGGCATAGTTACTTTCTCAACATCTTCGCTTAACTTGATTTTTGGGGTTGAATTTATTTCAACCAACTTGTAAACACATCCTAATGCTGGTTGTCGTTGACAAGTGACAAGATGTGTGCCGATACCGAAGCAGTTGATTTTATGACCTTGTTCATTCAAAGACCAGATAGTTTCTTCGTTTATGTCATTAGAAGCTACTATTGTTAAGTCCCGAAACCACTCCACTTGGAACCTACAAGAATTGAGCAGTTAAAATGTTAAAATCAAAATTGCATAGGCAGAATCACAAATATGTGTAATTACTTTATAGCGATTCGTTCGAACACATTTCTTGCCAGATTCGAGAGGTATGCCAGATCTCCACTGTCGATTCTGATTCCAAGAGGTGCATATCCCATATCATTTAGCGCCATCGCCACAGCACAGAAATTTAGGAGACCACTCCTGTGAACACAAAACAATTTTTAGTGCACATTTACACATGTGAAGCGGAACAAAAACTATTAGGAACGAAGCTTGCAATGATAGTAAAATGCTAGTAAGACACCTTCCTAATACTGGAAAATGAACAAGAAGCAAAAAAGCCTCCGAAGAGTTAGCACTGTCTCTCCCGAAGCTAGAATGGGAATAAAAATACACAAGTACACAACACGTTTTATACGGTTTAAGTGAAAAGGTATTGCACACGTAACACACAGTGGAAATGACACATTACCACATAAAAGGCACACAAGAAAAGGAACAAGGGAGGGTTCACAAGGACATATAGAAAAAGGACATACAGACGCTCGTGACAAGGACTCGGGAGAGGACACACTAAATTCTACCTCACAGTATCGTACGTGTCGACCAGCGCGACGAAGGCATCGGGAAACGCCAAGGCATAAGAGGCAAAGGCAGCAAGCTCCCCGTCAGAGGACTCCTCCTTAAGGACTTTTAACAATGGGGTCAGCTTCTCTTTCCACTCTTTGCATAGTTCAATGAAGTCAACTTCTTCGCCAGAAATTTTGTGCTTTAGAGTCTTAGGATAATAAATGGAGAAGGAAAAAGTGAGTAACAGAGTAAAAAAGAAATAGCAGTACAACAATACATGTCATACCCGAAACGTGAGTTCCTCACAGTCGGAGAAACTGGAAATGTAAGCATGAGCGTGAGTTCCCTTTACTGGAATCTGGTACAACTTTCCGGCGAGAACATTACTAGTTCCATCGAATCCACCTGGCAGTTTAGAAATATCTTAGACTTACGCTTGAATGCAATTCCAATTTTATGAGGAACAAAGCTATGATATATGATGCGATATATTCAATTTATATTTACCTAAGTATGCATATTTTGAGGCAGACAGACCTCCATCAGGGCCTTGAGCCCTGCGCAAGCCGAATTCCAGGAGCTGAACGTTAGGTCCAGCAGCGATACGATATCTTGCCGCATTTGTAGCTACAAGACTCGCGTAGTTTACTAATGTAAGCAGAGTTGTTTCCAATAATTGAGCAATAATAAGTGGCCCTTCAATTCGCAATAAAGGAACGCGAGGAAATACAACTGAACCTTCGTCAATAGCGTACACAGTAACATCATCCGCAGTAAGGTTGGCCAGGAAGTCAAAGAAAGCAACCTCCACTGACGCAGGGAGTGTTTCTTTCAGGTACGAAATGTCTACAAGTAATCATAACTTAGGATTAGATTACCTACGGATATACCGTACATTCAAAACATATAAAAGATCATACCACTTTCTGAGTAATGAAAGTTTTCAAGAAACTTAAGGACCTCTTCAAGTCCAGCGAAAATAGTAAACTCTCCACAAAACGGATTTTTTCTGAAGAACAGATCAAAAGTCGCCGTGTTGTTTATTTTTCCAGCTCTCCAGTAGGCATAAGCCATTGTGATCTGGTACAGATCTGCAAAATCACAAGTTATTTAAAAAAATTCTAACATTCTACTTTAGATATATTTCTCATTAGTATTAGACAAAAAATACCTGTAAGGAGAGGTTGGATGACCCCATTCTGTCTGTAACTATTTTTTCGACCACCTGGCTCCATTGTCGTCTGTAAGGTTTCTTCCCCAGTTGAGGATCTGGGGTCGCTCAAGACTTCCATACTTGATTAATCTGAAACAGTGAAAACGTGATAACTTTTTAAGTCTGAAATACGAATATACGTCACTAAAAGACGTAAAAGGCATTAATGGAGCTTGAGCTAGGGTATATATCTATCTAAAATAAACTAAATCTACTTAATTCACTTATGTAACTGTTATATAATAACTCATTGAATATTAAAATCCACTCAGTCCGTCACAGAAAGATTGATAGGTCATGACGATTCGGAAATACGTAGTCGATGGTATTACTTTACATTACCTCAAGGTTAGGTTGTATCTTGTATGGTTGCTGGTTTCTATCTCAGAAGTTATTTAAGACAAATCATGAAAGCTAAACGGCAAGACATGATGCACCACAGGACGGACTTGGAAAGCTACGAGCAGGAAGTGGTGCAGTAGGGGAGAAAGTGATGGTTTATATAGGAAGGCCCGTGGCGGACGCAACGAAAAATCAACTATCCGTCCCAGGAACATGGTGATACGAATCAATTTTAATTCGATCCCTGTCAACATCATAATTTTCTTTGTATTACTCCCTATCATCTCCAAGTCCACACTTTCCTATTCTATTAGGCATTTTTCATTCATTGACTTTGAGAATCCACTCTCCTTCTTCAATTTCCATTTATGACTTTCACTAGTTGGCCTTGATTTCCTTTACTTCACGAGTACATTAGGATAAACATGAACCTTCTTCCTTAATAACAACTTACTTTCCGAGAAGAAAGCACAAAGTACTGTAATAATCATGTCGTGTGTGTCATGCAAACCTAATCTACTGAAAAGTCACCTCTGTAGCATGACTTGTATTGTATTCCGCTCATCCGCTCTGATATCTGATAAAAATTCACACTCGCATTATATTTCTAGTTTGCTTGTCTAGCATGCAAAGACACCTAATTCGTCAATCCTTAGATGCAGACACTGATACAAAAAATGTGAATATTTCTTCATAACCCTAAGCCCTCTGTATGAATCTTCACCTAAAGGTCCTAAATTCAAATCGCATGCAAGTCGTCCTACTGTGATTCTGATTTCTACACAAGATTTATTCTACCTGCGGGGTTACAAGGTAGGACAGTTGTGAACATTCTTTTGCGAATTCCGCAGACCATAGTCGTTTTGCAATTTTCGACACATATGTACTATATACTCTTAGCGGACTCACGAAAGTATTGAATGAGCAAAAGATAGTCCGTGCCTTGTACCATTCGTGCAACCCATTTAGGTTTATTATTGCAGGAGAGAATTCGAGAGAAAGTCTTCATTCTTCACAATAAATGGCCAAACTTTTCCCTGAAACAACACCTCCTTGGAAGACTGCTAAGACAATCATAGCCAGCACCCTAAGGCGAACAAAGCTTAATGAAGAACAATAGGCCTGCCTGCTTAATGCACACAGGAAATCAATTAATGAATATCCACACCTCATCTACCTCATGGGAGTCGGTCATTTAGTTATTACGAGACTAACACATTTGTCGAAGGAATGTGAATACGCAAGGTTTAGCATTTAAGTCGTGAATACAATTTAATATTTTAGCAAATCAAACTTCGATATTCGTTGCCTGTGTAATGCCACTATCCATGTAAAATTAAACCATTTTGCTATTATTTATAACTCTTTCTGGGACCGAAGAACTGGAATTTCGACTCTTTCTGGGACCGAAGAACTGGAATTTCGACTCTTTCTGGGACCGAACCTGGAATTTCGAGATATTAGGACTAGCAATTGTAAGAATGCTATTTCAGCTTTATAATTTACTTTCTGTATTATTTCCTTACAGTTCATACGAGTTTCCTATCCAAGTATTTCCCTGATATTCTTCAGGATTTAATAAAACAGCGGAGAAACTCTAGGTTGAAAGTATATTCACGCAATTATTTTACTGATGAAAGTTAGAAGACAAAAAAGTGCATAACCAACAGATCACTTCAGTTAAGAGGAACCATTTCAAATGGGCGTAAGACGATTAATGTTAATATTGATGGTGTCCGATGGATGGTTCACCTGCACAGGAACCATGAATAGATTTATCTCTTTCCTTATCTCAGCCAACATACACGATGTCAAGGTTGCCCCAGTCCCGCAGTAATCTATATAAATGCACTCGCTTCTCCAGTGTATACATACGCAGAATAAAAAATATTCTTACTTCATAAGTTTATGTTCAGAGTTCAGAGTAATCACAGTTCATAATCATTGAAGCACGGAGCTGTTGATGACCATACATCGTGACGAAATAGGAGCAAAAACTTCTTATCGACATAATTTTTTGTAGTCACTCGACCACTCACGTGTATGACTTGATAGCAGTTGAGTGAGAGTCTACTTCCACACCTCGTCTTCTGTTTACATCGAATATGCAGCATGCAGGTCTGGATGAATATGCACTAATGGACACTGCAACTTACCTTGGAAAATGAAGGTGGTAGGATAAGGGTGATCAGCGATCCTCCCACACGTCGCAAAAGTACAGAGCTTGTATTATCGGTTATCCAGCAATCCATTGGACTACACAGGATGAACAGTACAATTCAACAAATACAACTTTATGGGTTTAAAGCCAACGCGCGTGTCTTATAAATGTAGTGGGGACTTAATTGTCACCGTCAGTCCAAATCGCCGCATTAAAGTGTGGGTATAGTTGATTTAATTGTTTATGTGTGTGTGTTTAGGGCGACCAAGGGAAATAAACTATTCGCGGGTGTCGCGACTTGCCCCAATTCGACCAAGAAAAGCGCCAATCAAAAGCTTCTTCACTGCTTCACAAACTGCATCTCAGACGCAGACCACGTTGCTGTTTGTTTTGCGTTGATTAATTGTTGGAAATCGAATTATCATTAAACTATTGTTGCTGCAAAGTGAAACCTTCGACTGTTTCAATAACTGAAGACCACCATGCACTTAATGTTCTACCTGAACGAGAAGGGAGAGCGGGTGTACACCCTTAAGGTATGGACGTAAAATTACAGCCTTGGATTTAATACTCTGTTGCACTTCGCACTGTGTTTTTAAGTGTTAACGATAACCTCTTTGTTACAGAAGGAAGATCTACTTGGAAATCCTACGTTGTCCGCTCATCCAGGTAAAATTCATTTTTGACGCAAATCAACAGCGGCTTATGTCCCTATATAGTAGTCAATGGGATAGCTATATAGTATGATTTACTGATTTTTTAGTACTATATATCATTATTTCTCTTTCATGTATGTAGCTCGATTCTCTCCGGAAGATCGCTTTTCCAGGGAGCGTATTACAATAAAGAAGCGTTTTGGACTTCTTCTTCCGCAGCAAGCAAAGGTTGCCGTCTAAAATTCTAGGACTCAACAAGTCGTGGCTGTTTTAAAGTTTTGATGGACTATCTTTTCTACCAATAAAAATAAAAGTATATATGTAATTCAGTCGTAAGTCTACACGAGGTGTTTAATATAAGTGCCTTATTTCAGCCAACATTCTGCAGTTCAAAATGCAAATTAAAAGTTAAGTTACAAATATGGTCATACTAGCAAACATTTCTAAAATTTAAAAACATTTCATTATTACAATTTTGTACGTACATTTTCATGGTTATTTATAAATATGATGTATCTGTTAATTATCTGTGTCAGTATCGAAACCGAAATTATCTACAGGTTGTGGTATGTGACGAGCATGTTCCCACAATTTTCCTCTTTTTATTATCCGAGGATTTGATGGGTCCTTTCCATCGGCCACGACAAATAGTTTCTTGTCTACAACTACATGCATTAGGCCGACAATAATAATAGGAATGGTCAGATGTTCAACCATCCGTCGGTCTCCAGTTTGGCACACGTCAAGAATTAATGATCGCAGGTCCACATTCAAATCCTCTTCAGAAGTTGCGACTCCACCGTCCTGAAATACGTAATCACTTATGATTTTCTGCCAGAACTTGCATGCAACGATTATGGAAGATTTTGTTTAATTACACCAAGTTGCAGCCTCAGGGTCAGAAAGCGTGTTATCGATCGTTTTAGTGAGTGCATATCAATCGGTTTAGGCTTCTTTGTAAACTTGACAGAATCTCCATCTGTCTAAAATGCAAAAAAGTTATAAAAGGTCAGTAAATAGTAAATAAATATATATAATATAAATTATTCACTTACTCCACTAACAGGATCGAAATCACTTTGCATACAGAGGAGCCCCAGTGAAGCAGGAAGTATTGAGGCTGAAATATAAAATAGGTGACAATAGTTAATAGTATTGCTTCAGGAATTTCATGCATATAGTGATCAATCGAGTACCTTGCAGAGCGTGGTCTTCTTGATGAATACCGTTGTCCATTCCAATATCCTTGATACAAGATTACCAAGATTAATTTTTTTCCTCGAACGGATCTCACTGCTAAAAAGTTACTTACTGCGTCTAAGTCCTCCCCATCACGATGCCGTTCGATATCGAACCCTGCGTCTTCTATGTAATCTTCTTCATCCCTAACGAATTGATCCAGGACACCGTCATCGTCATCTCGAATGAATCCTCGAAGGTTCTGAATTACGTTACTTTTATGATCCAAAAAGTAGCTGGAATAAGTCGGTAGCAGTGTTGATTTAAAACTTGATTACATAAATGGTTTAACTCTTCCCCGCTTACATACCGAAATATATGAGGGATATTCGGCAAATAATTTTCATCTTCTTCATTATTTTCTAACACAGCATCTAGGTACTTGAAATCCAGATCATCGTCGTCAGCCTCATATCCAAGGAAAGGTATAGTTATTCTGCCGACTGAGCTCCACTTTTCGATTGCTCTTTCGTCGAAGACAGTTTTTTGAGACTGGGATGTATCATACTTGCATTGGGCACTGTTCCAGATTGCACCTCGAAAATCCAGTAACACGGGCTCCTTCTTTACCCTAGGTTTTCTTTGGTTGTTATTGGCTTATCACACAATCCATTAATTTTAGTACTTGTTTCCACTAAATCTTCATAAGTTAAGGTTCACATCACATGTTTTCTGTGCATTATCCTTACCATTATTGCTTAAGAAATTGGTAGATTTCACGAATGCAGGCCCACACCATCCGAATTTAGCTTTTATAGCAGAGTACATGTTATAAAAATCTTTCAGATTGTTAAATCGTTGCTGATTGACTACTATCATTCCTTCCTCGTTTCTTTCAATGCCATCCTCATCAACTGTCATAAATCAATTAATATTAATAGTTAATAGCACACATATTTTACAAAATTTTGCAAAAATAAAATGCGTACCAAACGTGACGTTGCCATTGTTCGCTTCTTCCAAGTCCTCATGGCCAAAGTCATCGCCTCCTCCTACGTCTCCCATATAAGATCCGTTGTCTTCTGCTTCTTCATGTCCTACTGCAGCACCTTCAACTTCAACTCCATTTTGCATAAGTGGTTCATCGTTGATGGCTAATTCGGTTCCAGGAATCAAGGGTACTCCCTATTTCGAGCCAAATAAATAAATATTTCAACCTGCTTTTGGTTTGATGATGATTAAATTACAACATGGCAGTTTTGTTCGATGTACCCAAATGTCAAGTAAGCTCGATTGCCAATCTTTTCGATGGGTGAAAGGCATAAAGCCTATCGTTTGTGCCTCAGCCCCTACCCAAGAAATTCAAAGTTTAAATTGAAAATGTCACAGATGATAAAAATCCAAGTCCCAAGGCATAAACTTACGAAATAGCATCGCCTCTGACAGGGGAGCTAAAGAATCAAATGTGTCAGCTCCTTCTTTCAGGAACGGATTTTCCGAAGGGCTCTCGTAAAAGAAGCTGTTGCGTTTTTAAGACCGTGATTGTCAGTTAAGGGGGATTTATTCACACGAAATGCACTAATGTGGTAATTACATAAGTGACATACCTTTGATAGTCAAAATCTTTGTCTTCTTCTCCTACACCGTTGAATTTTGCCTTGAGTGTTTCACGGCGCATTGCAGGAGTAGCTGTATCATCTTCAAGCGTTAATGAAATTTTAACCTCATTATCCACAATGAAGCGCTGCTCTTTCATTTTCTGAATAAATATTCTAAACGTCAGATAATTTGTAAACTCGATGGTGCATTAGAGTAAATAAACCTTTTTTCCACGATTTCTAGTCTTCTTTTGGATTTCTTCAGGAGCAAAGTCTCCACCGTCGTCAAAGCCTCCATGACCATCTTCATTTTCCTCGTCTCCCTTTCCGGTTTTTTTCTTTTTAGACTGCATGCTCAGCGTTGAAGCTAAATCCAACACGGAATGTTTAGTCTTATCAACCCGGCAAACATAAATTTTAGCTCCCGTTTCCAACATTCGTCCTGCATTCTAAAAGCCAAACAAAGTTCTAGAAATCCTAGTCTACGTCTTAAAAATTACAAATAAACTTCAGCTTACATGCATATCATTTTTGTTGAAGTCAGGCATGTCCAGTATTTCTCCCATCAAGTCAAGAAATCTCAGTTGGAACGCATTTTCTTGAGTGATTTTCTATTTAAACATAAACCCTGTTCAAAATCTTCCAAATCTCTCATCCTTTTAGCATTCCAGCACTTACATGCGTCTGGAACAAATCCATGCAGGTCGCATAGATGGTCTTCAACGTCTCAGCGTCATGACGTGGGGCACCTACAGCTGAGGAAACCGTAGACGGAGCTGCACTCCCAGCACGGGACAATCTCAGCGACAGCCGTTTTCGTGTTTTCTTTTTCTATGAAGATACCACAGTAAAATCTCCACATACATCCTCCCAAACTATTAACTCCAACTTCAAAATTCAATCGCTTTCAATTTTACCTCATGTGCCCACTCATTTTGACCCTCTTCGTCCTCCGAAGACTCCACATCGCCAACCTTGCTTTGCGGTCTTCCTCCTCCCCTCGAAGGTGGTTCGTTTTCGACGCACAACCTTTCATCATCTGCAATCGAAAATTCAAATTAACTATCGATTCGATTCTGCTTATGTAAATACTTTTAAAAAAACTTTTAAACACTTACCCGACAGTGAGTCATTAGCAGTCACGACCTGCCTATTTCGTGGCGCGGGTGCTCGGAACTCTCCCTCGTCCGAATCAGCGGACTCCCTTTGAGAACGACGTTTTCTTCCCCTTCGTTCCTTTTCGTTTGCAGGGCCCAAAGGTTTTCCCTTCTTCCCCCGTAACACAACATCCTTTGGCACCTCTATCTCATAGTCCACGTCAGACGAGTCGCTCGACATCGTCAACAAAAAATATACTGAACTATAAGTTTTACACAAAAACACAAAATAATTCAAAATTGTGAATTTATTGTTGTGTGTTTCATGAAATAAATCAACAACGGACGGAAATAAAGAGCATAAGTGGAGGGAGAGACACGCGGCGGAAGATTTCGCTCGATGCTCAGCAGTCTCATTTGCGTATTCCGCTCACTTCCTGCGCAACGCCATTCCAGCCGCCCCAGAAAATATCAACAACATTCTTCTCAATACAATTCACTCTATTGTTTCTTTAAATAGTTGTTGTTTGTCCTCCGACAATTGATTGTGTAATTGTGCTCCGTCAGCCATCACACGTCATCCCACAAGCACACCTGGTGGACTCGACGGACGTCTTCTGCTACTTCTTTCATTAGTATCAGTAGTAAGTCAGTCTAATAAATATATCTTAAGATCAGAGAGAGACGCTATGTGTAATTACTTTAAATTTCAAACAATTTTGTAGGTAATTGTTAGTGAAGGACGGCCTAGAAGCATTAACTCAGTGAACCCTAAGCATTTTAAATTGTGGTGACAAGATGGTTCCAAATAATCCTACGGTATAATTGATATTGTTATTGAGGCCATGGGGATTGGAGCCTAAGAATTAATGGATTGTTGGTTATTCCTCCTTCTCGCAGCCACCCAACAATGGAGAGCAGTTTCAAGGACAGCAACAACCACCCCCACAACAGCAGCAGATGGGCCCAGCCCAGATTCCACAAGCGGTTGATCGCGAAAAGATCTATCAATGGATCAAAGAACTCAATCACAATATGACGAGAGAAAATGCTCTTCTCGAACTATCGTAAGTTAATAAACATTATATTATTAGTTGGATTTAGGAATAAATCATCTTGAAGATGATTAAGACAGTATTATCATATTATAACAGAAAAAAGCGGGAGGTGGTTCTGGATTTGGCTCCAATGCTCTGGTTTTCTGCTGGAACTATGGCTTGTCTTCTTCAGGAGATTGTAGCCATTTATCCGTACATAAATCCAGCAACACTCAATGCTCAGCAATCAAATAGGGTAATCACCCAGTTTCATTTCATAATAGCTAAGTAATTGGTGGATGTAAAGATTGCTAATTCTGTGTAATATTTAGGTGTGTAATGCCTTGGCGTTGTTGCAGTGTGTAGCTTCGCATCAGGAAACAAGAGCAATGTTTCTGCAAGCTCATATTCCGCTGTTTTTGTATCCTTTTTTGCATACAACTTCTAAGTCAAGACCATTTGAGTATTTACGACTGACTAGCCTCGGAGTTATAGGGGCCTTGGTTAAGGTATGTATCGAATGTAGAAAAATCTCAAAATATGAATGCAGACTGTAGATTAAAATTAGCATATTGTTTACAGAACGACGAAGTTGAAGTCATTAATTTTCTTCTGACGACAGAAATTATTCCATTATGTCTGCGGATAATGGAGAGTGGGAATGAACTTTCGAAGACAGTTGCAACTTTCATTTTGCAGAAAATCTTACTGGATGACCAAGGGCTCAACTATATTTGCCAGACGTATGACCGATTCTCTCATGTGGCGATGATTCTTGGTAAAATGGTGCTGTGCTTAGCCAAAGATCCCAGTGTGCGGCTTCTTAAACATGTTGTGAGGTGCTACCTGAGGCTTTCCGACAACTCTAGGTGCGTATTTTTGTAGTATTTAATATAATTAAGAATGAAATGTTGGACTTTCGTTGTAATTCGTTGTTTTTACTTCAGAGCTCGCGAAGCCCTTCGTCAATGCCTACCGGATCAATTAAAGGACGAAACATTCGCAGCGTGTTTGAAGGATGACAAGTCAACTAAACATTGGCTCTCTCAGTTGCTTAAAAACGTAGCTGCCTCTCCTCCAAGCTCAGCTCAATCTAACGGTCCCGATCTTAGGTCAACTCCTGTAAACTAATATTTTTATTACACTAGATAGATCCGCTAAGTAGTAGTGTAATTCATCAATCATTTTGCGTTGATGTATAAACGAGGAAAGCAATTTTCTGGACGTAGTTAATTTTCGAGACAACAAACACGCTATGAACGTGAACTAATGCGTCAGTTATGACATGACAAATGACCTTAAAACCTTAAATGTAAGCAAATCCCGAGACATTCAGAATATTTTGTATTGTAGTACAGATTAATACATTGATAATAGTAGTTACTGTAGCTCGAATTGACTGATATTTATGCTACAAAATTATTTTGCGTAATAGTAATACTTAAGGGCAGGCTGAATAGAAAATTCTCATTTTATTTTTGGGTTTTAGTGATAACAATATTAAAATAAAGTTCTGAAATGAGCTGATAACAATCTTTCTGACAATGACATATTTGGTGACGATTGACCATGTGGTCCATTGGATTAAGCTAACATCTAAAATCGAAAAATATGAAAGTAGTAAATGAGTTTTGAACAGAGTATTTTTCACACTAGTTTAAGTTTCATTCTCCTTTGCCTTTTAAAATCATATGAAGATTAGAATAGCTGCCTATTTGATGATCCCCAATACTTTGAGTATGCCACATTTTAAACTGCTATACTCTGTACAATAAAGTAAATAAATCGAAACTTATTATCGAACGGTTAGTTTAATATTAGTTTTATTATTTGGCATGATTACATTTAGTTAAATTAGTTAGGTAACACAGGGACAAGCCGGTTTTTAGACCTTCTTGGACTGCTCAACTAACTTTACTAAGTCATCTTTCCATCCCAATGCTTCACTGAGCTTCAGTACACCTTCATCACAATCTCCTAGAATTGCCACATCTCTGTGTCTTTCAGATTTAAAGTTCATTCCCTTGGAAAACAATCCCCCAGTGCCTGATGAACCAAAATTGGTATGAGTTTCGAATTACCATTCAAATCATGGAAATCATGGAGGATAGTTTTACCGACTATCTCCCGGTTTATCAACAATCTTGGGGTGTCAGAAGTTACTCTGTAATTCCAGCCAGTGCAATGCAATTTAAATGTGCTTCCAGATGTGTGCAACGACATAATTAAGGTATACAGGATTTACTTACTGATTCACCAGGTACGCAAATGGTTGAACTACAAGCGAAGTTCCCATTATTATGAGTAAATCACACTTAGGAAAGTCCTCCGTGGCACAAGAGAAAAATCTTGCTGGAAGATTTTCTCCGAAAAATACTACGTCAGGTTTTACGGTGCTGCTGCAGAGTGTGCATTTCGGAACTTCTCCTTTCATAATGCTTTCTACAACAAGCACCAAAGTTAAAATTGTTTATACTACTATAATGCTCGGTAAGAGTTTTCTCCAAAGGAATTAACCTTTCATCCATTCAAACGAGTGCTGTTTCTTACAAGCCGATTTAATACAATGTGCTGTATGGAATGAACCGTGAGCCTCGACAATTTTGCCTCCTGGTACTTCAGCGATTCTTTCCAAACCATCAATATTCTACAAAACAATTATGAATATTAACAGTACTGATTTAAATAAATGGCAGTAAACGAGACATTAAATACAAAAGTATGGGTATTCAACCTGAGTGTAATGCCGTAATAAATAACCTTTATCATGACAAAGTCTGACAAAGTGGTGAGACATCGTCGGGACCAACTCCTGTGGAAACAATTGCTTGGCTAACTTATAGAAAGGCTCAGGTTGTGCGCGGAAAAATCCTATTTCGAACATTGCTTGCGGATCCGGCAGGTCATATTCCTTCTGAATGCTCGCGTAGAGTCCAGATTCTGGACTTCTAAAGTCAGGAATACCTGCAGCTGTTGAAAGATTAATAATATTTAGTCTTTGACTCCTTAACACGTCTTGATTTTATTCAGACATTTTCTAACCTGTCGAAATTCCTGCTCCTGCCATTATGATGATATTCTTACACTTTTCTGACTGTATATACTTAACCACTCCATCGATTGTAGGCTCTTCCAAGATCTTAAGTCATTAATATTTAAATTTCAAGATGATATTGGTGACAACACATAATACGGTGACAGTTCGGTGTTCGAATTACCTTTGGCTTAGGTTCTGAGCCAAGGCTCAACTTCGATAGAAGCCCTGATGCAAAGTTTTGAAGCTTGTCACTCAAACTGTTCCGTCGGGATAAACTTGGTTTTGAACCAGAAGGTTTCTCCGCATCCGCACTGGCCCCCCCTTCAGCGTCTGTCGTCGTCGTTCCAGGAGCACCTCCATCCTCTTCAAAGTGCTGGTTAGGCAGCTCTACAAAAAATTAATTCAATAATCGTCAAAAAAGAAGAAGAAAATATGACTTTATTTTATAAAATTCTGTATTCTTGTGACATGTTTGGTACCTTCTTTCTTCTGACCGTCACTCATTTTAGAACCGGAACTTCACAGTACAGGTCCACACTCCAGTATTAAAAGTGCTTTGCTTTGCAGCCTCCAGAAGCGAAACGAAGCTAAACCATTGACATTGTGATTGTGGCAATAGAGTCCTTGGGAACTAAAAGTTCGTGGAATTGCAGCACATTTCTCAATGAGTGAGTAAATATGTTTCAGGTGTTCTCAAAAGTCTCAAATCCAAAGTATTGAAGCTGCGAGCTTGACACTTGACATCATCATCCTATCATCATAATCAACACAGTTTTCAGCTGTAAAGGAAGCACGCATTATAGTACGCAAGTGCTGCTACACATTATATATCTTTTTCTCTTTCTGACGACTGCTTGTGAGCAAGAAGCCTGCAGCCACAGTTGCATTATGCAACTTACATAGTTTTTTCCTATTCGACTTCGCTGCTCATCCTACGATGCAATTCATTACTGGAAAATGCTATCTTCATTCAGCAAATTTCTACTGGAACTCCAGTCGAAAATAAGGTTCAATCTTATGTAAATGTCTTCGAATTTCCCAGTGTGGGTTAGTTATCAGTAACGAAATGCAGACAGTGTGAAGATACTGTCGATGAAGGGTCGTTTGGTAAACGCGTGATGCTGAATTGATGACGATGCATGAAGTATTAGATTATCACGGGACGACAGGTGCTATTATCAACCACCTGTACTCTCGAACTCATTGAATTCGATCATGAGCTGATGATATCCAATCAATGAGTATTCAGGTACTTGTTCAAATGATAACCTTACCTTGTCTCTTACTTAAATCACATTTATTCTCCCTTAAAACTTAGTCTGGTGAAGATATTGTCTCATTTGCCACTGCTCATACAGTTTTACGTGTTGTCTACAGAACTCCGGATGGGTTTTCGGGATTTAATTCCGCTATAATCACGAAATCTCAGATTCATCCTCGGTCGTATTAATTTTCATTGATTGGCTTGTAGTTAGATGTAAGTTGTAGCTGTCTTCAAAGTTTACGAGATGCAGATCATTACAAAATTTATTTGGATCACTGCTTGTTTCGGACTTCATCAGGTAATTTTGTTTCGAATATTTACATAAAGGCCTCTAAATCTCAGAAGCTTTTTCATGCTACACGTAAACGTTCTTTTAGTAAGTTTATAAGTTTGGGCTTTGTTCTGCTGACATTCGTTTCCTTTACCTGCGCTGCAGCGCAAATGCACGATATGCAATCAATTGCATATCGTGCATTTTAAATCTAGCGTTCAGATTCCATGATCATGTTCAGAAAATTATGCTAGTGCTAATCTCAACAGATCAAAATATAAAATTCCCAGTACACTCGCATATTTCCTTCAACACCTGCACAACTTGCCCTTTGGTCTGAAAACAAACTCACAACACCTATCGCTTTATTGTCAAGCAATTTCGGTACTACGAAAGTGAAAGATAAGATATAAGCGAATCCACCTGTTTCACCAAGAAGTGGGATAAATAAGCTTAATTTCTAATTATCTGTTTCATTCAATATTGAATGACATAAAACTAGTCATAGTCATAGTCGTGTGTCATTTGCAGTTGCTATATAACAGTAGCACTTGACTTATTAATGATCATACTTGCAGACATGGGCCCAACACGGAATGTGGCCAGGAGTCATCGAGGATCAAGAGCCAATGTGTACCATGTACGGTGTCTGCACAAAAACTCCCGATGGAAAGCGAACCCTGAATTGCTTTGCAAATCATCCCCCTAAAAAAATCGACCCTGTTACATATGCGAATTTGACAACTTTTTGTCCCGAAATGCTGGAAATGTACGGAACAGATGAGCTTTGCTGCAAGGAGGACCAAATAGCGGATCTGGTGACTCAACTGAAGACCCCTCAAGGAATTATCTCCCGATGCCCCTCCTGTTGGCACAACTTTCGTCAGTCCTTCTGCGAGTTCACCTGTTCTCCTTACCAAGCCCATTTCCTGAAAGTCGCCAAGTTTTACACGCCGATGGAGGACGGACGGAAGGTTGTGGAGTCGCTAGACTTCTACGTGACCAAACGACACGCCCAAGCGTCTTTTGACAGCTGCAAAAATGTCGTGATGGGTGCCACGAATTCTTTTGCAATGGATGTTCTCTGTGGAGGCTGGGGAGCTTCCAGGTGTAATCCTCAGAGGTGGTACGGTTACATGGGGTCCACGTCCAATGGATACGCTCCCTTCGACATCTACTATCGCTTTCTTGACCCCACATACGGAAACAGTACTATTGCTCCTCCCGATCAAAAGCCTACCAGCCCGAATTCGGTAGAATTGCTGTTAGAAAGTTTTGCACAAGAAGATTCCTCGTCCACAGCTCCAGAAGATTCTTCGTCCACAACTCCAGAAGACTCTTCGTCCACAACTCCAGAAGATTCTTCGTCCACAACTCCAGAAGATTCTCCGTCCACAACTCCAGAAGATTATCCGTCCACACCTTCAGGAGTGACCCTCCCTGAAGACAGAACAAGAATAATTGCATACGATGGACATACATATCCTTGCAATGAATCTCCACTAGTACGTAAAGCGTTTTTAAATTGTTTCATTTTTAACCTCTCTTCCTGAGGATATTTGAAAGGTTTCTGTGCATTAATTAATTGCAGGGACCCGGTGGTAAAGTCTGTCCCTGCATCGATTGCGACCTACCCTCGGAATCATGTCCTGCGGGATCTGGAGGGGGAGAAGTCATCCCCATTCCCCCAAAGGAAACTATCCATGACTGGCAGATCGCCTTTACTTTTGGGATGTACTTTATCATGGGCTGCGTTTTCATTGTGGGCTCTGTTTTCATTACAATAGGAGCTGTTGTAGTTTGGAGGTTTGAGCAAAGAGAGACTTCAGGTATGAAGATCAAAGCTACTTGATGGATAATTAGAACCCGCACTGTACAACCCTCATGTAATAATGGAATGAATAGGGAACTACCTGGACGAAACGAAAGAACCTGGGCTTTTCCATCGTTGGGGACAGAAATCAGAGAAACTGATCAACGATTGCTTTCGGTTCATCGGGGAAAGTGAGATTCCCAATTTCATTTCTCTTCTTGTCTTTACTAGCGACAATGTTAATTGCTGCTGGGCATTTTCTTGCAGGTTGCGCTGCTCACCCAATAGTAACACTTGTGCCTGGAATTCTCATAACTGTCGCTCTAACGTGTGGCATAGCGTATTTGGAAATTACAACAGATCCAGTGGAACTGTGGGCTTCTCCAAACTCGCGTTCCAGGATTGAGAAAGACTACTACGACTCCCACTTCACTCCCTTCTACCGCACCGAGCAGATCATCATTACTGCCAAAGGACTTCCAAACATTAAATATTACCCTTCAAACAACACGAAAGTGGATATTGAAGAATTCGGACCGATTTTCAACAAGGAGTTTATGTACGCTGTGCTCACTATGCAAGAGAAGATTGTCAATGAGGTATTCATTAAAAGAATAACTGTCAATAACTCGCATTCGTGAGAATTCTAAATGGACCAATTTAATTAATGTGCAGGTGACAGGAGCCAATGGAGAAAAACTTTCTGACATCTGCTTCAGTCCCCTTTCCCCAGAAAACACGAACTGCACTGTGTTCAGCTTCCTGGAGTACTGGCAGAGTAATCCTTACGAGTTTGAACGGACAGGAACAGATTATGCAATCGAAGATGGCGAAGAGTTCATAATCACCGACACTTATCTCGACCACTTAATGTTTTGTCTTCGAAATCCTGCATCTCCGAAGGACTCCACAGTTCTGAAGCAAAACTGCATGGGGCGTTACGGAGGAACGATCGACCCGGCTGTTGTTCTTGGAGGCTTTATGGAACCTGGTGAGTTGCAAATCTTGATTAATCGCAGCATTGCAATTTTGTGTAAGCATTATTTGTTTTCCGCAGGTCAAACTTTAATAGATCCTCCGTACCAGCTTGCTAACACTGCAGTGATAACTTTCGTTGTGAATAATTATTTCGACAAAGACGAACTGCGACCTGCGAAGGCGTGGGAGAAAGCGTATATTGACTTCATGGAGAAATACGTGGAGAATGACATGCCGTCTTTTATGGATGTCGCTTACTCCTCGGAGCGCAGTATTGAGGATGAATTGGAGCGACAGAGTTCCGGCGAAGTTGTCACTGTCGTTGTCTCTTATTTGATTATGTTCCTCTACATTTCTGTCGCTCTCGGTGAAGTCAACAGCATGTCCAGATTATTTGTACGTCATTTTTTCTAACAATTGATGTACGTATAATCCAGATCTGAACTATGGAATTTTTAGATCGACAGTAAAATCTCAGCAGGCGTAGTTGGCGTCCTAATCGTCCTGGGTTCCGTGGGAGCTTCTGTGGGATTATTCGCTTACGCTGGAGTGCCAGCAACTCTCATTATCATCGAAGTTATACCGTTTTTAGTTTTGGCTGTGGGGGTGGACAACATCTTCATCATGGTTCAGACTTATCAACGAACTCCCAGGTTGAAAGGAGAAACTCAGCCCCAACATATTGGAAGAGTCATTGGAGAAGTTGCCCCTTCAATGCTGCTCAATTCCTTCACTGATTCTGCTTCTTTCTTTCTCGGTACTTTTAACTGCTTCTGCAAAAAAACCTTGTAAATAAGAAACTCTGTTGCGTTTTATATTACACGTGATTATTTGTTTGCAGGTGGTTTGAGTGGAATGCCTGCTGTTCGAGCATTTGCATTTTACGCTGGAATGGCTTTGCTGATAAACTTCACACTTCAGTTCACCTGTTTCATTGCATTTTTGTCACTTGACACGTCTCGACAGGAAAGCAATCGATATGATGTCCTCTGCTGGTAATGACACAAATGAGCTAAAAGCAAATGGTGCAAAAACCTATGATAAGGGGATTGATGACGTGATAATTTTGTAAATGCTTATCTTCAAACTTTCAGTGTGAAGGGAAAGCCAAAGGACCAGACTTCGATGCAGTCAAAAGGCATTCTCAATAGGCTGATCGAGTCCGTTTACGCACCATTCCTCTTTAGTTTCCCGGTGAGACTGACTGTTCTGCTGGTGTTCTTCGGCTGGCTGTGCGTGTCCTTGGGCGTCGCTCCGAAAATAGAAGCTGGTCTTGAACAAGACCTTTCAGTCCCTAAAGATTCCCATGTTCTGAAATATTTCAATGCAATGTACGACTACCTGTCGGTCGGTCCTCCAGTGTATTTCGTCGTAAAGGACACTGGGTTGAACTACAGCGATCAGGCTGTCCAAGAACTCATTCGGGCTGGAAACAATCCACGAAGTCTCGTTTCTCAAATCTACACAGCTAGTCGCCAACCTCAAAGAACGTACATCGGGAAACCATCTCAGTCTTGGTTGGACGATTATTTGGACTGGGCGAGGGTAGAAGATTGCTGCAAGTACTACGACTACTCAAGCTACTTCTGTCCCAGCATTAACACGTGAGTTTATAAGTGGAAATTGTGTATTATTTCTAGTTTGATGTGAATTATTACTGACTCAATTTATACAGGGAGTGTGAAACATGTGGACTGACAAGTGTGATTCCAGACAATGATACAATTCATGGAGAATTATTTGACCAATATTTAACGTGGTTCTTAATGGACAATCCACATGAAGATTGTGCCAAAGGAGGTCACGCTGCTTATTCTTTGGGAGTCACTTACGACCTCGACATGACTAATGGACATGCACGAACTAAAGCGAGCATGTTCATGACATATCACACCATCTTGAAGACCTCCAAAGATTTTGTGGAAGCCATGAGAGAAGCCAGAGATTTAGCAGACAAAATCACAGACAACCTCAACGAAGGTGCGTTTTATAATATGCATGATAGAAAACTGACAAATTAACATTTATCTTAACGTTTTAATCATTAATCTTGATTAATTTGTCTTAGAAATGAAAAGTTTAACTGGAGAGGAACAAAATCACGAAGTCTTTGCATATTCAATCTTCTACGTGTACTATGAACAGTACTTAACTATCTGGAGGGATACGATTGTATCGTTGAGCATCAGTTTCTGCACAATCTTCGTAATTTCATTTTTCCTTATGGGATTCAATATTGGATCAGCTCTTGTTATCATTCTCACTATTTTTATGATTGTCGTGGACTTACTCGGCCTTCTGTACTTCTGGAATGTTTCCCTAAATGCGATCTCCCTAGTCAATCTGGTGATGGTAAGTTGTCAAAATATTGTTGTTCTTGATTGACAAGATTTCACACATAATTTATTTTGCGTTTAGGCTGTTGGAATAGCGACTGAATTTTGCACTCATCTCATTCATCACTTTGTAATGTCAAAAGAGCGTACGAAGCTGGATCGCGCTCGTGACAGTCTCAACCACATCGGAGTCTCCGTACTCTCTGGAATTACTCTCACGAAGTTTGGTGGAATAATTGTTTTAGGGTTCGCTAAATCGCAGATCTTCCAGGTCTTTTACTTTAGGATGTACTTAGGCATAGTTCTCATCGGAGCTGCTCATGGTCTCATTTTTTTGCCTGTTTTACTTTCCTTCGTGGGCCCTCCATCCAGGAGGGTTATAATTCCTAAAACTGATGGAAACAAACTTGCCCAGAGCTTAATGTAGACCACATAACAAATTAGCTGTTATGTAGTGTTTGTATTTATGTACATAGTTTAAGATAAGATATGGTAGTTCGTAAGGGATTTTTACTGAATGTTAAATAAATAAGTAGAGTAAAATTAAAACATTACCTTCGCCTTGAGTCATGAACAGATAAGATTATCACCTGAAAAACTTAGATCACATATTGTTGCCTTTAGTAAATGCAATGCTAAGATGTGAATGCAGTTGTTATTTGGCTTGCATGCAAAAGAGAGTCGCAGAGGAAGATCTGCACATCTTGAACTTCCCAAGAGTTGAACTCCTTGAAATATTTCCTTGAAGATTTGAGGAGTTGAGGATTGTTTTGCTGCGTGTACATGGAATGCAACAACGATGTATAATAATAATGTAAAAAGTTGAACAGTTGAAGCGAACTTTGTGCGTACTTGAGACAAGAGTTTGAGGTCGGTGAAGCCGTTTCTGGGTATGAAAAATCAATGCTCAGTTAAATAGAACCACCACCTTCCGTGAGACTGATCTTGTAGGAGTCATCTGTAGACAATTAGCTTTGCACGTGTAAAGTGACCTAATCAGGTGGCATAAGTCTCACTCAGTTGGTATTAATAGCTGGTGCAGTTCTTAGTTCGTGAGACTATACGGATGAAGGGGTACCATTGGAAGTAGACTTTATTGGAACTCCGCTCAACATTGACTGGTATAAAGTTAGTAATAGCCAATAGGAATAAAGTGAACAGTTTAAAATCTCCGATATCTGAAAGTTGTACCTTCAACCTTAATCATGCAGCATCCAATATTTTCCTACATCGTTGCTCCTATAATATACTCCATGATTCAGCTTCTCGCACAGCATACGGAACTGTACCACAACTCTGACGCAATTCCAGATCGGTTCCGAGCTACTTACTTTGAAACTGGAGATACTTATGATTTCATAGTTGGTACTTAAACATACTGTCTTCATTATTTAAAAATCTGAACGGAGGTCATTGGTTTGATGACAATATTTTTCAATTAATATCACAATTACATTATATAGTTGGAGCTGGATCTGCGGGATGTGTCGTAGCCAATAGGTTAGTGAAAAGCAATTTTTCAGTTCTTTTACTGGAAGCTGGAGGCGAAATGCAACCTGGTAAAGCGAAGGAAGACAAAAGCAAATATTTCTAATACTAGTCACACATTAGTTATCATAATAATACATTTAAAAATGTCATAATCATACCCCAGGACAGTTCATCCCATCCACATCTCTGCTTTTGTTGGAGAGACCTCATGTTGATTGGTCGCATGTCACCGTTCCTCAAACTAAAGCATGCCAGTCTCTTAAGAACAAGGTAAAGTGTCTATGAACAAAATTTAAAAGTGTGATACTTATGGTACATAAGATTATTCAAAGGAGTTCTTTTTTACAGCAAAGTGGATGGTCAGCAGGAAAGGGCTTAGGTAAAAAAGCTTTATTTTATGGATCGAACTTTAAATAGTTATACATAATATGGACATTATTGAGTATACAACTATTTACAGGTGGAACCTCTCTCCTTAACTTCCTACAGTACATGAGAGGTCATCCTAAGGACTACGACTATTATGCAAATATTACTGGTGACCCAGGGTGGAATTACGAAAATGTCATTCAACACTTCAAAGCAATAGAAGATTTTCACGATGACTTCGGAGATCGTAAACCCTTTCTACATAAACTCACTCAAAGAAAGATATGAATTGTCTTATCGTATTCCCGTTTGTGAAAATGCAGAGGAAATCTACGGACGCGGGGGCGAAGTCACAGTGCAGATTCCTCCGTATGTCGGAATGGCAGAATACTTTGTTAAAGCAGGCCAAGAAAAAGGATATCCCAATGTTGATCTCAATGGGAGATTCGATGAAGGTTTCTAGCTTAATATATGGTGCATACGATAATGGGGCTATGCGATCTAAAAATGAATCCGTCTCATATTTTTAATGTTTTGTTTCTGCGTGTCGCCAGGATTTTCTCTAATATTCAGCAATATAAGAAACGGACGTCGACTAAGTTCGTCGACAGCGTTCTTGGATCCAATCCGTAATAACCCGAATTTAACGATACGAAAATTCGCTGAAGTCACACGGGTAAACCGCAATCAAATGAAGTTGATGGTTCATAACAACTAAAATCATCCAATCATCAGCCTGATTTCCTTTCTACAGATTTTAGTGCGAGATACAGATTCCGGACCAGAAGCTTACGGTGTCGAATACGTAAGACACGGCGAACTAAAAACAGCTTATGCTGAAAAGGAAGTAATTATTTCTGCAGGAGTTGTGAACTCTCCTAAACTGCTTATGCTCTCTGGAATTGGACCTAAACAACAACTGGAGCGCTTGGGGGTACTTAAAATTCATTTACCATTTGGAGCGCACGGTAACATTAAACTGCTTTTTTGTCAATAGATAAGGAGTCGCGTAGACCGACCTGGAGTGGGAAAGAATCTACAAGATCATTTGTCAGTGTATCTCGGTCCATTTATACTGTCCGAGCCTGTGTCGATGCTGCTGGACAGAGACGTAAACTCAGAAACGATGACAGAATTTATTGACCATGGAACAGGCCCGTTGACATCATCAGGCACATGTGCCACAGCGATGATCAGTTCAAGTTACGCTAAAGCTGCTGGTGAAGAGAATTGGCCAGATATCCAATTAGTTCTTATAGGCACAGGAGTTTATACGAATTTCGCCCAAGATTTTGCCCGTGGATTCCATATTAAGGAACCTGTCCTCAAGAAATATTTAAAACATGCTAAGGGACTAGATTCATTCCAAATCATCGTCTCTGGAGCCCATCCAATTCAGCGAGGTGAACTTTGGTTGAAAAGCAGCGATCCTTTGGAGGAGCCTTTAATGGATCCAAAGTACCTTCACAATGATCATGACACTAACGTTCTACTCGAAGGTACTTAAAATAAGTCAACGATCCTATAGCATTACACGCTACACTTTCGTGTCACGTTTTCTCACAGGAATTAAAAGAACGATAGATCTGGTGGAGAACACCACAGCCTTCCAAAGGATTGGAGCCAAGTTCACCCACGAAGTGTTTCCTGGATGTGAGAATGTCGAATTTCGAAGCGACGATTACTGGAGATGCTACATTAGAGAGTATAGTGTGACACTCCACCACATCGTTGGAACTTGCAGCATGGGTCGTCGGGATTCTCCGTATGCTGTGGTCGATTCTGAATTACGAGTGATCGGTGTGAACAATCTACGAGTCATCGACGCTGGAGTGATTCCCAAAGTTCCTTCAGCCAATACTCACGCTCCGGTAATGATGGTTGGGCAGAAAGGAGCCACTGCAATTCTAAAGACTTGGACAAATCATACAACACAACAATAGTCAGCAATATATTGAATGGAGCCTGAAAAAATTATTTTGATACCTGCACAGTTAATAAGCTTCAGGCATCACGCCATATTTATCCTTCTTGATTTTTGTGTGTTTAACTATATATAGACAATTTTTATTCAACTTTACGTAAACTGAATGTAAAGACACTATCATGAAGAAGAAAAACGCACAAAAATAAGGATAATCTTTCACGTGTGAACACAAAGTCTTAATTCAGAACCTGGTTGAGTTAACTCGACGAAGGCGTACATAATAATAATAAGTTAATCACAGTTCCAAAACAGCGTACCACAGTCATACTACTTACAAATAACTTACAAAATTAGTTTTTCGTCATCTGCTCATAGGAACATAAGTGTGTCAATAAATTAGCATAATATACGATTTCCAGCATCGCTTTTGTCGTTACAAATCACAGGTTCCTTATTCGTTATTCCCATTTACACGTTATTGTAGTTGTAGTAATTGAACCGCTGTTTCTTCCCCTTATGCATGTACGCTGACCAAGTGTCCAACACGAACTGGGCTCCTCTTTCCCCAATCATAATTGTAGGACCGTTCGTATTGACAGTGACCACCGTTGGCATGATGCCTGCGTCGATGACCCTCAGTCGCTTTGTCCCCACAACTCTCAACTCAGGATCCACCACTGCGTCTGGAGATCCATAAGGTCCCATTGCGGTTGTTCCTGAGTAATGGTAAATGGAGACACTGTAGTGCCTCACGAAACACTCCCAATACGAATCAGACCGGAAGGGAAGATGTTTGCACGGTGGAAATGGCACAGGAGACAGACGACTTCCAATCCTTCGGAAGGCTGGGGCATTCTCAGACATGAATACAGCACGCTTCACTCCTGCAAATGCAATTGAAGATAAAAGAGTTAATTGGTAATTAACACTTTAACACCTTACAGCAATAGAGATCAAGTGCCTACCCTCAACCATCACTCTGATATCAGAGCCATCAGGATCCTCAAAGTATCGTGGATTGAAAAGTGGAGTATCCCTAAAGTTAGCAGAGCGAAGGAGCATTTCGCCTCGAGCTCGAGGTCGGCTCAACATGACGGTTATTTGGAAAGAATCCTTTCCTTTGACAGGATCGAAGAATTTTTTGAGAACGTCACCTCGAACATTAAATGCTTTAGCAAAGGTCTCGTCGATGACTCCCCAATTTGCAAGTCCAAGGAACATCCATTGTGTATCAGGCCAATCTGAGTTTCCTTCTTCGTGAGCTCGATACGATGTGAAGAAAGCGTTGGCATGAATGCCCGTTGTAGTTAGTGAGCCTGAGCCATTGCCAAAGAACTTCGCCACATTAACAGCATTCGCATCTCGATCCAGGTTAAACGACTTTGGGGCATCGACTAAAAAGGGACCAGGAAAAGTTCCAATGTGGTCTTGAATATTTTGTCCCACTGGAAGATTCACACGCACCTTGATCTACACAGAAAAAAACAATAGAATAATCGTGAGACTACCCTCACAAATGCATCATGACATGAATGAATCCATCCCTCTGTGCGAGTCAGGCTGCATGATTAATTAATGAAAGGTTTTCGTGGTGAATAGAAGTTGCACTTGTCATCATTACCGCGTGTTGACTTTGACAAAGGCTATGCAAACTATTAACACTTCAGACACAAACATTCTCAAACACTCACCCCTAATGAGTGAAGATGTTCTTGTGGACCTATTCCAGACAGCATGAGTATTTTTGCGGAGTCCAAGGATCCAGCACTCAGAATGATTTCTTTTGTTGCATAAGCCACTCTTCGACGACCGTGTCTTTCATACTCCACACCGTATGCTTCATTGTTAGGTCCTTTGAACAGAATCTTCATGAAGGAAAAAATTAAGTGCGAATCAGAACATTAAATCCATTAGTTATTATTGTCATTGATTGGAGAGATGTAATAAAAGTTCGTTAGATATGAAAATTACACACTTTGTAGACATATGCGAATTTCATTATAGTCAAGGTCCTGCGATTGAGGATAGGCTTAAGGAACGCACTGTAAGTGCTCCATCGCTTTCCTCTTCTTTGTGTGTAGGTCACTGCTGCTGCCCCTTTACGTGTTTCAGGAAATGAGTTATGTCATAGGTATTTATGCAGCGACAATTAGAAATTATAATTAATCAATATGATTTACCTTGCTGGTAAGGTGCGTTTAAATCAACTCTAGGAATATCATTCCACTCGCATCCTTGAAGGAATTGCTCCACCAAAGGTTGGTAAGGTGGTTTTCCTACAGTTAGATATCCATTTTTGTGATGGAAATATGCTAAAACAATTATGAATAAATTTAAATATTATTTCAACGCAACCATCATTTCTTTTTACAGTAGATTTAAAATTATTTGTTAGCATACGCTCAAACTTGTCGTTTGGATTAGTTTCACATCGAACACAGTAATCTTCAGACTTGAGAAAGTAGGGAAGAACCTCTTTGTAACTCCAGCGTGAATCGTGTGTTATGTTGGCCCAGTTGTCGTACTACAAGATTAGAAGATGGGAGTATATAATAATCCATTGTTTCAAGGATAATTAAGCACATCACAAAGAAAAACAACAAATGTAGGCATATGTAATAAAGCATACGTACATCTCGAGGATGACCTCTCAAGTACACCATAAGATTCAAAGTACTCGATCCTCCGAGTCCCCTTCCACGCGACCACGAACTTTGCTAGAAGGGCATGACAAATAGACTCTGTAAGATTTAATCTTGTTTTTGTGCATTATACACCGGCTGCCAATTAAATCATCTTTCATCTTTAAGAACAGACGAAGCAATAACAAAAGTAGAAGACACGAGCAATAACGCACACGGACTCAACTTTCTAAAGTGCGAAATCAGCCAAATGAATCCAACTCTTCAAATAGGTTTATATCTGCCCTAAGTTATTAAGAAGATACCCATGGCTAATCCATGACTGACATCGTGGACAGCCACCATGCACTTTGTATTTCATCCATTGTACAGTCTTGATTCACTCACTCGATACTCGTGTACTTAACATGAATTCGCATCTGTTACTTCTTCACTGTTATTGCTGCACTGTCCGTAAGCACACACAAATCTTCATGATAAACTACTGACAACTGTGATCACTTTTACTACTGACCAACTCCATACCGTTTCGGTAATGACTACACCGAATATCTAAAAGAATTAAAAAGAAATGCGTGTCAGTAGTAATACAAATACATATGCCATGTCAATTAAAATCGTCTTGTATCATTTTAAATGACAGAAAGTACGAGCAGAGAGTCCTTTTTATTATTAGCCAGATGATTAAGGTCGACGATCATTTAAGTGATGATTTGAAACGACCAGACAAAACCATTCATACTATAGCGATGGAATGCATCATATCTGATCGATGAGGACTTGCTAATTAGAATTAGTTATTTGCTTACTCTCACAGGAAGCCTTACTTGGGAAGTCAAATTTCTACAGGCAGTGATTCTAATCACTAAACAGTTTTCACGTCATCCCATGCAATATTTACTTTACGGCCTAACAAGAGTTTGCAAAGATATTTTTCACTCAGAGCCTTTCTATATTTATTTAATTTGTAACGCTGTCTCATTAATTCTGTTTAGAGAGCTCATAATGATCATACCCGATTCACTAATGAGAGGCATGAGGATTTCTGAGGAATTGACCGGTAACTGTAGTCATTCTCAGGATTGTTAAGTAGAACTGTCGCCATTGCAGGAAGTAGACTTAATGGATTTGGATCTCCACCGCGTTCGAGAAGAAGCACGTTAAAGTGCTCAGATAACCTGTTGGCCACCACAGCCCCAGCAGATCCACCGCCGACTGAAAGAAAACAATATACCATAATCAAGTTTTAATTTTAGGTTGAGCAATTAGAAACGTGTGGGCGACGGTGTGTTTGGGTGTTGGTCTATTTTAACATCACCAAGAGATGAATAAGGATGAGAGAGCGATATTGCAGCATAAACGAAAAGTGAGATGATCGTCACAGATGAAACAGGAAAAATGCAAATGATGTAAGAAGTTTGCATTTAAATTATGCAATTTCTATTAAACATACAAAGTACAGCATATTCCCCAAAGATTTATGTGCAAAAATGTAATAGAATCTCATTGAGACATACTAGTGCGTGCTCAACTCCAAAAAGTGTGCGATCTTCGTCATCGACGTCTTCAAGTCCTCTTAAGGAATCTTATTTCAGGATTACCAAATGTGCCAGAAGTAACCTTTTGTATGTTGAAACGTCTACCATCATCAATGACCTTTTTTATAATAATTCATTTTTTCATTTAAATGAAACGTGCTCTGCTCACTGGTACTGACTCTACTGACACCGATAAAGTATCTTAATTTAGTGCTAATGGTCATTTCGCTTTATTCTTTCAGTCAAGTCAAGTTCGTGTTCTAAAAAATTCGCATGCAAATTAATTCAGAATTTGTAAAATTATATCCACTGTCTTCTTCATTCACACTGCGAGTGTTGCATGCAGTAGCAGCCGCATGTAATGCTTCGGGTGGCAATGACCACTATTCGATAATTTCATGAAATCATGTCCCAGAAAGTTTACGCAAAATTATATGACCCATTCCTCCCACGTTTCACTGACCCAAACATAGATCAGGTATACGAGATTACGCAACATCAATTCACAATCTGTAAGGAAATCATCACAAAAGCAACCTACCTAACCTAAGACCGAACAAGTTTGTTGAGGTAAAACTTATTGTCAAAATGATATTGAGACACATATTTTTACTACTAAATAGAATGATGATGAAACCCGATTTTTAATCGATTAGAAGCACTAGAGCGCTCTATTCTTTATAAGTTCATGCATTTTTTCAATCTGTAAGTGCAAGATTCGCGTGACATGAATTTCGATTATTATGAATCTGTGCAATAAATCGTGAAGTAGTTCTGCTGCTTAAAATTGAACTGCCTGCCTAACTGCCTACTGCGGGTTCTCTAGTAAAATAATGAAAGTCTTTATCGAGACTCTTATCAAATGAAATAATTGTTATAGTGTTGTAAAGAAGAGCTGAGAGTGTGTGTATTACAGGATTATTCTTACATGCTCAATTCACCACAGAGCAGCTGCTGCTCATCCTCTAGTATCATAAAAGTTTATATGTTTTGGTTATCATAATATCAGGATTAATAGGATTTCTTTCGCTTTGGGTATGAAACCTGACTCATCATTTTTTTCAATAGGCGATTTCATTTTCTTCGAGTAGTAATTATTGTCTGTCTACTACTCGCTACCTAATAATAATAATATTATATCATCATGAATGAGTATCAGAGTATCTCATCTCTGCAAAGTGAATTTCATACAACCTGATGAGTTTTACCTCCTGTAGTCCTCTTGATCAGTTCAACCACAAAATTTAGCCTAATTAAGATCTCATCTTAGCCGTAGCAAACTTTTAAACAATACATGTTGATTAGCGGACCGTCTTTCAGTCTCAACTGATACATATTCATGTTACAAAATTAATATTATACCACTCTTGCCAACATGTAAATGAAAAGAGACGAGTTCAGAGCGAACACCAGACTGCTTTAAAACAAACAACAAGTGAGGGTAGGTCGATGTACAATTAATTGGTCAGCCCTCCTTACGCGGAAATTGAAGATTAATTGAATTTCAGTCTAGTGTATTTCGGTCAATCCAACCCATTGCGAATTATTGCAATTCATTCAGAAATACTTTCCTCCGTGATTTTCTCTTTATCTTTCCCGTTTGTTAAAAATTGATTATCGTCCCAATCAATGCACCTGGTAGCTTCAGACATTATCGGAATAAAATATAATATGTTATAGTGTAGCAGTTGAATTTCTTACCGACAATAAAGTCGTAGACATCTGGAAGATTCTCTTTCGCAGCCTTAATAGAATCTGCCGTTTTATCGAGATCAAAGAATAAAGTGAGTAGAGCTGGGATTGCCCCAATAGATCCGTAAATGATTGGCAGAAACCAACTATAAGTTGGATATCCAAGAGTTCCTTGAGCCAAAAGATCCATCATGATTCACGAGGATTTTGATATTGAAATCACAGAGAATAAGTAGAAGCTGTAATTGTTCACTTTTGAGTGGCGACAACGGAGAAGTGTATGATAAAAATATTTTAATGACAGACGATGACATATCATTCCGAGGTTTCAATATAATTCACTGTGTTTTTAGGTGTCTTGTTAATTGTGTGTGTAGCACTTTATGCAGAGACGATTACAACTTGCAATTTAATTGTAAAGTAAGTGTTGTTTGGTATTCCCTTGTCCCAGACAAAAACATCCTTCTTCTTTAAAATTCTACTCAAAAAACATTGTAGACTCACTAAATCACGTACTATTTGTTTAACTTTGAGTGAAAAGACAACCTTCCAACCGAAAATTCACTTTTATGTCATTTGTTTGCGGTGTGATTACGAAAAAGTTCTGCACGATTTTGAGGTATTATGCCATTCAAATTCGTGAAAATGGCATATTTTTGGATAAAAATTCAAAGTCATGCTGCTTCAATGTCCATCACAGGAATATTTTAAAGGGGATTACTGCAGACTTGCAGACCAAAACTCTCAATAAAATCGAGGATGCATTAAAGCGCTCATATAATTTGTTAGAAGGCAATACATAAGCCTGTTCTGTATATCTGGATACACAGACGGGAGGATTACGCTCCCCAATTATTCTGTTTGTGTCAATTAGCCTCAAATAGGAATCACGAATGGTATAAGTTCATTCTCAGACTTAATTGAATGGATTATGTTCCTTCAATTTCAATCTTGATCTACTTAAAATCACTTCACTTGTCGATGAGGTGTCTGTGCTGTAACTTACTTAACCATAGTTAAGTAATCACTGGCTTTTTCTTCTTTTGTACTTTAAAAGTATAAGTTTTTGTACACATTCTCTTGAATCTCTTGCGTAACTTCCCTTGCGGCTTCTATGAAAAAACCGAGAACATAATTGATTGTATCACACCGTTTGAACTGAAGTTTATACACTTTACGTAACAAAATACATTGCAATCAAAGATTAGTGCCATTTAACTAATTTTTTTCATGCTTAACAACCGGATTTTTTGAAATGCAAGTTCTCGATTTTAACCCACTTGCCTCACATCGAATTGCACTAAAAGATCTGTATCACCTAACAGACTGACCTAAGTAATAAACGCACGTGTATATTGCCTCAATGATATAAACCATTAAAAGTGAAAAAGTTGTAAAAAGGTAGCGATTTCACTTTCACACTCAAATACATACGATGAGTTATAAAAAGTTAGAATTTGATGGGTGCACTTAAGACGAAGGGGAGATTAAACACTAAACAGTGAATCGGTCAGAACCTAAGCAGCAAAAAAATCTCAATTTCCTTTTGCATCTTGAAGTCTTGAGAGTTTTTAACCGCAAGAATGTAGGAAGGAATCACTTGATCCTTTCTTGAAAGAGTGATGGATATAATATGATTAAGATCTGAGATTTATCACTCTGCTTAGCACTTTTTTGTCAAAAACCAAAAACGACACATTGATTAAAAAGTACAATTAAAATGTCTCAGACAGTCTAAGACTTTCTGTTTCACTTGAGATGATAGCTCGTGTACTACTAACACAGGAGCAGCTATAACAGGAAGGTTGCTCTTCATTCTCTACTCCTGCTTCCTAGGTCTAATGATAAAAGACTTCTCTCAACTAAAAGTGCCACCCTCACAGGATGCTGCTGCGTAAAGTTATCCTACACACTTTACTTGTGAATTATCACATTAATAATAGGTTTTGCATACATTATTTAGATATCTGTGCTTTCCATTAGGTCTCCTCTACGAAATGAAACACGACGTGTCTAATTGCTCGTAGCGGACGACTACGCTAAAACACTCTACGCTGGCATTCCATTGTGATGAGAAAATTACTTGTTGACTTTATTCAAAAGGAAGTTGAACACTGGGGTATTCGATGAGTAGCAAACTTAAATAATAGAAATTTTTCACTCGAAGACAACACAAATTACACGTGTAATAAGTTTCACTGTCACGAATGTCTCAGATTTGTTACGTGTGTACAGGTATGATTGCATTTTTTCACAAATAAGGTAATTGTCCACTCGTTGTTTCCACTTACTAAAAAATGCACTTCTATTTCCCCTGCAATTTAATTGTAGTCCAAATATATATTTTCCTTAGAAATTCTTAAAATACCGACTTCCTCTTCACTCTTAAAGACTGCCTTCATCAAGAGCAAGGTTGCAAAGGGCACACAACTTTAATGTCTCACGGTTAAAGATATCTCGTGAAGACTGCAGAGAACTAAACTAAGACACACACACTTGATAATTTCGATCACTACAGCTTATACGTTCTCTCAATCTGCTACTCTCATTGTTGTTATTGTTAGTTAACTATACACAAGCACTCATACATTTAAACTTTTATTATTGAAGACTCTCGTTGCTTTTCTTTTCACTCACTCAAATTGAGAGCATAAGAAGACTACCTTTGTAGACATGTATTACATGGAACAATTCATACATGAAGATTTACCTCATGCTTGGACTATTTTTATATTGTTGTTTGTTAAGGGCCTATCTTCATCTGATCAGTTTAAACTCAATCGTTTCTTTCGTATCAGGCATGTTCGTGCGTCTACCTACTTACACACATGTAGTAATGCTGATGACTCAAATAGGTAAACGGGATATGAAGCTGAATTACTCACGCAGCGTTGTCTCTGAAGAGGTTAGGAACACGTTATTTGAATACTCAATCTTCTAACCGAGCCACCTAACAATAAGTGACAAAATATGAATTTCCCAACTCAAAACTCGGTCAGGAAGGAAACTCTGTAATGAAAATGAAACAGGACTTGATTAGTTCATACGCGAATATGAGTGTGAGCGTACTATACAGTTTATATTAGCAAACAAAGATATTGTTATACAGGTACTGCGGCAGGTGAGTCCGTATACATGCATTCTACATCCTACAATCTAGCCTAACTGTTCCGTTTATATCCTTCACGGGATGTGTAGCTGCTTAGCTTCTCTAGGTGAGGTTCTTCTATATTCAAGCACTAAATGCTGATAATAAACACTCATATTTTCACTCTCACTTACTGCAAACACTACGATGCATGATGCATAGTTCAGAAAGGGAGAACATGTAGTTAGTTATATGTTGTTCGTTATATTGGGATGAGTCGATCTTTATTGCGAATACACCTGAGTCTCTCGTCTTT
>JAQGBV010000003.1:0-101681 GCA_034698685.1 Isotomurus pseudopalustris
GCTTACGTGTCGCACAAGACACGAGACAACTTGCTGAATTATATGGCATCTTTGATCGATTTCAACGTACAAAAATGCATGAATGTCGCGACATTCAGTTTAATTATAAAAGTGGACCAGTTAATTTTATCTTTTCATTTATCAAAGCATGCACAATATTTCGTGTTAATAATCATAATCAAGTTGCTTATTGGCGGTTGACGTGGTGTTACATTGAATGTATTTATTAACTTTTACTTGGCTTGTCAAAACTTTTCATGCAGTTTCTAGATTTGAGGTGCAAATGCACGTAAGCACAATTCTGGCTGTTTGAGTATGATGGAATTTGAAACTGAGGACGAGGGGTTCAACATGAGAAAGTATTTGTGAATTCTATTTTAATGTAGACTCGGTGTGTGTGGCATCAAATACCTCATGTTCATGGTGTCTATAGTTCGGAACGAAGATGTTCCTAGTGGAAAAATCCTCATCATCACCACCTGCATTTGTGCACTAATACCCGGAGTCACTTACATCGTCCCGATTTCACTGTAAAATGCGTGTCCAATCGGATGAACTGAAGTTGGAAGTAAGAAAAACGATGCTACACACCATAAACTAAAAGCCTAATCTTTACTGTCAACGTGGGGTAACTAACTGCTTTGTGGTACAGCGATCTTACAAAGCAAAGGAGAATTTTAATTGCTCTGATACACTCATACCAAAAATATCTCGATAAAGTAAAATAGCTGAGTCTTTTGTGGGTGGTAACTAATAGAAGGATAAATGATGGCATAACAGTGAAGCAGAAACATTCTAACTTTTCAAGATGATAGGCCAATCCTTTTGCAAAGGATCAGAATTAGAATATAAGAAATACACGCGAATCGTTTGAATGACCTGCACTATTCATGACTGTATAAAAGTTTTATTTTGCTGAATAATTGGAAAGATGAAGAAACTCTCGAGCTCATTCTAAATACAAATCTTAGTGTTATGTAACACGCAGTAACCACGAATGTTGTAAAGAATTGCGATACTGTTAAGAAGGAACCACAAGGCCATGAAATTCAGTCATGTTCCGGATCTGTTCCTTGTCCTGGAGAAACATTATCCTCCTTGAGTGATCATTTGTCTTGGGAAACATGCAGCTACTGTTTCAACAGTGAAACAACGGAACACACAGGGAAAGAAATCCGAAACAAGGATGCTTGACATTCCACAGTCAATAGAATAAATCGGCCGAACGATTATTAAGATAACACAGAATTAGACACGACTGACAAGGGTGAAGATCTTCGTGAAAGAGTGAAGCATATCTTGCTGCTACAATAGTAGGAAGTTAGGATCATTCTCCCACATGTGCTCCATTTTTTATTCATACGTAAGCTCTGTACGATCAGAATTAATGTTACCTATAATTATAATTAGACTTTTTCTCGAGCATTTAGTTGAAGTGAAACATCTGAAGATTTTAAACGACCGTCCTACTTCACTTGAAGACACAGCAAGCGTTTGTTTAACGCCTATAACACTCCTCTATCTTGATTGTACTAATCGTAAGCTTAATTATTGAAGTCTGGGCTTTGCTTTCTCCCGTTTACTGCCCAATATAATATGTAAGCATGCCAAAAGTGACTTTATTTTGAATAACTTAAGTCGTGTACGTTACTGAATGCAAGTTAAGTAGATTAAAGGAAACTTTTTACGTACGTACGCAATATGAGGTGTTATTATAAGTACTTCCTTAAATAAGTTGTACTTAATGAACTTACCATGGATGGGGTTGAAAGGGGTAGAGGACTGCGAGGCAAGATGAGACAACCGCTCCTGGAAATATGAGGGTGCTGAATTCTGGAATAAACACAAACAAGCCTCTTTCAGCACTTCATTTGTCAATCAGTCATTAAGTCATTAGGCTGGAGCGTAAATGAACGCATACTGGGTAAGATATTCCCTTTTGTCTAGTCTAATTGCTGACACCCAATCACCCAACCCTCCCTGTTCGAGTTTCCACTTTCCACCTCACAACATTCATTCACTCCATCCATCAACTAATATATATGAACAGTCTGTCAACTCACCAAACTTCACTTCTTCTCTCTATTATTGTTTCAATTTCATAATGATGCTCTTCTACAATGATACACAATTCACTTTAAATGCTCTTATCTTTGACCCCCCAAATGCTGAAAGCACCTGAGAAGATTGATGATTTTGAGCTTTACTTCAGCCCTAAGCTGGAAGGGGGTTTATTTTCTTTAAACAATAAATAGAGCTCGGAGTTGTCTAGGGTTATGGCAGTACATACGTTATGGAGTTATTTAAAGGATCCGAAAGACGGAGAGAGTGAAAGGAGATTCTTTTCTGTTGGATTTTGGATGGCTGGGATCTTTGGGTCGTGTGAAAATACGTATTGAGAATGTTGAAGGAGTGTTGGGGTATCTTGTGACACCTCCACCTCTCTACTTCTGGTGGTGTCAGAATAATCAACAATGTTGTTCACATCATCTAATGCAATTTGAAATATACGAAAATGTCATAATGGGGAAATAAATTGATAGACCTAAAGACTGAAATCCTCTCAAAAATCACGTCCTAACTCTCAGTTTGCTCGAGTGAGAAGGAATTTTGTTAGAAATGTAAACGATTCACGGAAAGAAGACACTTTTGGGTTGAAAGCTGCGGCTGAAAAATACGAACATTCTTGAGAATAGATGGATTGATGAGATCCTTCAAGTTCCAATTTGTTTCTCGCCACCACGAAAAGCACGATTTATTCGAAACATCTAATTTTCTAAAACGACGAAGACAAATAGGCAAGCCGATTGTGCTGTAAGCAAGTGGATAGTTGATCGCTTCTATGAACTACTTTTAGCTTGCGAGTGTATTCATACATTTTTGGATATGATCATATGATGTCGTAGCTGTTACTCGTGTTTCCGAAATTCTGAAATCTTGAACAAGCATAAATATCTATATAGTATTTCCTTATGATATCTACACATTGTACGTCACACATGAAACCCTCTATATTCGAATATTCGAAACGAAGGAGCTGAATGAGACTCGACACTAAGAGAGGAAACTCATCGACTGAAGCAAAGCTGAATGTTCGGTAGACACACTACTTGCTTAAAATCCTACTTAAAGTGATGGTTTATGTGTCAACTTGAGGGAAAAAAGTTTTGTTTCAGATATTTCAACGAGTTAAAGACTGATCCTCTAAGATTGGTTAATCCAAGTGCTATGCGAACCTGACTTTCTACATTTCAAATCAACTCACTTTACTCCCGTTTGTTTTGACTTTTGCATCCGGGCATTGCCTTGCTTTGGTTGATCCATTCATGCCCATCTGCGAACCCGATTCACTGCAACCCTTCGGAGAAACCCCGTTGTCGTCATTCATGTTGCTACTACTTCGTGTATTGGTATATATAAGCGGTACACGCACACTAATATTTCGATCTGCTTTAACATGGGTAACATGAAATCATCATAGCAAGAGAAGAAGAAATACATCCTACGTATTGTTTTTAAATCCACTCCAAGTCTGCCAACAGCACTCAAGAGAATTAGACGAAAATATAATAATTGTCATCATTGCGCGCATTGCCTCCTGATGCTGAACGATATTTAACTAGCGATGTGTTATGAATAACCGACACTTTTATTTTCCCTTTGGGTCCCTCAAAATATTATTACGTTGGACATGATTCTTCATCAGAGATGTATGCTTAAAGTTGTCCCTTACTTTGTAGCCCATTTGTTCCAAGAGTGTGTCACTAAGAACACTTACATCTCTAGAACAGTTTACTGCAAATCGTTTCCTGTTGGCTACTGAATGTACAAGATGAGATAACTTTAGGAGACTTTGTTAGGTCAAATATTGGCAAAATAATAAATTGAATTTGCTACATATACTGACTTAGGGAATATGAACATAAGAATAAGAAGCTGGTTGTTGTCGTTCTTTACGAGGCATTATGAAAGGAGATATAAAAGTTTATGAAGATGTGTTATTTGCGATGTGCCGAATAACTTAAAGTATTCAGAAGAGATCAGTGGTGACTTCGCTTTTACGCTTTTGAAACTTTATGAGCGATGAGGGGAGAGGTGAAGGGTGTTAAAGTTAAGGCTCATTAAACGGAAGGATATTTCCATCCACTCGTGTCATTGTTACAATGTCGAAATTTCATGAACTCACATTAAACCGTTAGTTTACTACTCCTTCAAGAATGCATTCAGCTAGATTTTAAAAATTAGTTTCTTTATTTTATGCCTCTTCAAATCGTAGAATCTTTCAGCTAATCTAAAACCAATTGATTTTCAATTCTGAGTACTTTGTAGAACTGTGTCGAATAAAGTAATTATTATTCTTGTGATTAATAGTCGAGGAAAAATATATGCAAAAGATCAATTGAATAAATGTTGAGGAACACAAATACATTAGATAGAACGCCTTACAGAACGGTACAAAACAGGAAGGAGTACCTGCAATCTGCAAATGCACAAAATAAACATCAATTCCGAACCGAAGTAATAATAACGATGGCACATGATTTCGTTCATTTTAAGAAAACCAGCAGGAGATTTTAAACTGCTAATTGAATGGGAAGTTACAAGACAACAACTGAGCGAACAACCTAATAGTTCACATTTCTTAAAACTTCGATTCATAGCTTATGTTCTATAGAATAGAACGTGAATTGATATACAGTGTCGGTTCAAATGGTATAGAGTCAAGATTCTTATTTAAACTCTTGTATAAATATATGTAGATCGTAGGTCGGTATATATTTACATCAAGATTTCGAAAGATTGGCTAATAAGCTTTTCAAGAAATTAAGTAATTGCTTGAAACTTTTCTCCTGCAGTTCCAAATTAAAGGAGGGGTTGATGCATCGAAAGTAGAGAGAAACAGCTTCCTTGAGGAAAAATGAGAAGTAAGAAAGGAACAAACTGTTGTTAATTAAAAGCAGATAGTTAGTTGTGACTTTTCAGTATTGTGACAGATAGCGACGGCGGTCTCTCAACAGTCAATCAGATCTGCAGAGTGGATCGTGTGTTATTCAAAAGGTATGCGTGTGAGTGACAGTTCCGTCTTATGTTGTGTTAAACACAGAATCAGTTTCGAATTTCTGTTTTTCTAAATCTAAAATTGAAACAGATACGGAATGTCTTCCACTCAAGCACATTGCATTTCTTCGACCTTAAGCATCTTTCATTGCGTGAAGCAAAAAGTTCAGATTTGTGCATCTCTAACTTCATTTGCAATGCATGAAAAACGAAGAACTCTTCTGCACGGATCCTGTTTTCATTGTATCGAATGACAGTGTCATGTCGGTATGCGAGTCTCACTTTTCCCGTCTCTAGTTTTTACTTAATCTTTCCTGCTTTAGAATCCGATTTCTCAACTCCTGGCATTTTTATATTAAGCACGTAGGAAAGATGCGATAATCGTAAAATGATTGATTATTGCATAAATCCAATTCCCTACTTACACTACACTCTTAGCAAGGTAGCCATAAAGTAGTCGAAAAAATCAGATTTTACATGTTTTCTGAGTAAACGCAATTGTGTAAAGCGAGAGACAGTGACACTGTTGAATTTACGAAGAGTACGTTTTTCAGTGGTTATGGGTTTAGAGAAATACACTTGGGAAGTATTTCATTTGCTGACTGCCAGGCATTTCATTCGGAAACTTAAAATTGTTTAGATTTTGGCAATCTCCATAGTCTCGTGAAATGCTAAATGCTTATATAATGAAAAGACATAATTCAGGTTTGGAATTGGAAATTTCAAATTCATGTGTAAGTCACACCTGTGATGAATTATACGCGTACGATTCCCGTCGTAGTAGTTTGTGGATTTAGTTGTAGTGTTAGTAGAAATGTGATTTAAGCGTTTGAAAAAAGTGTGTGTGTGTGTGTGTGTGTAGTAAGCAGTTCGTGTGTTTGAGAAGGTTAGATAGAGTGATACTTTTTGAAGACGAATAGCTTTTGGATCCAGTCCATACTGAAAATGTTAAAAATGAAAACCTGCCTAAGAACTTTTGCCCCTACACAACCTTTCCATTCCAACTCTAAAATTATCTATGAGCTGCAAATCTTTAAGTACCTTCATTTATTACTTAAGAATTTTATGGCTTCTTAATATCTCCCGTGATTCCTCATCTTCACTGTTCTATGCTATGAGTGTCTTAACCTCGTCGTGTTTTTGCTACTTCCTTATGGACCATTTACTCACGGAACTACACAATGTTCAACACACCTTATGGATTCACGTTATTCACGAGAAAGTTGAATGCAGATGTAAAATTCCTGCATCTTTCTCCGTGTGCAATTATTACGTGGGTTACGTTATTTTGAATCATTCAAACCAGATAAGCAAACTGATTAAATTGATAAGATTTACCATAATGATGGAGTTGGCGGCTGAGGAATTAAGGAGGATGGAATTCGAAGGGTCTCTGATGAAATCTCGATGGCTGCCAACAATAGGATCACCATTGGCAGACGTACTGGTGGAAACCGACTCGTGAAGGATATCCTCTAGGGTCTCAATGTATTCTATGGCACCCCGCAAAATCTCCACTTTTGGCAACCGTTGATCCGGATTAGAACACGTTATTTGTTTCAGCTTCTCAAAGGCTTGATTAACCTACGGGGAGAGAAAAAAGGAAAAAGTGAGAAGATGAAGAGACACACGACTTATAGATTTAGATAGAAGAACACTCAACGAGGGGGCCCATTAATAGGAGACATGAAGGAAATAAAAATAAGTAGATTTCACATTAGACGAGAGACTGAAACAAAACAGAGAAAAGACATTCTCATCAATTACAACTGAACATTAGCATTAAGTGTTGGTGCATTCTTCAACTCAAAAAGCTCCACTTCGAATATCACCATGTTCTTTTGAGGGTACTAACAATAAATACTGCCTACTCAAAACAATCTATCTTTAACATAAAATTTATATCACCATCAACCCGATCTTCCTTCTCCTGTCTTCACAAAGACTTCTCTATACATCTGCGAGAAAATCAATTCACGAATTAACCAATTGCTCAAATTGAACTGTATTCATATGAGACTATGCATGTCTGTCTCTGTGCACAGCAGTGTACACAACGATTCTTAGCCCTTCTTTCTAGTCCAACGTAATTATTCTAAATCTAAAGACACTAAAATCACCGGTTCTTAAATTAAGGCAAAGATTCATGGAGTTGTTGCGTGGAGAGGCTCAGCCAAAAATGATGTTTGTTTGTGAAACAATGAAAAATAGAGGAATAATTACTTTCTGAAGTCTTCGACGCTCCCGAAGTGTCGCTTGTTTCCTCCGGTCGATTGTGACAGTTTTCTTTTTGCATGCTTTGCAAGCCCACAGGAGGCATTTTCTTCGGGTATGCGTGGATCCGGAAGGAGCCAAGACATGTGGAACATGATCTTCGCCAAGGCTACTTCCACCGGACAATGATTCGTCTTCTTCGTCGTCATCCTACCGTGTACAACATACATATATGTGTGTTTTATTAATCGTTCATGGTTCTGTTGTCCCATTTACTTAAGGTTTAACTGTGGCATCTCGATGCGTACCTACGTCTAGGTTGCGTTTAAAGTTTGGTTAATATTGGAAACGATGCAGACCAGAGGAATGTATAGATAGGGTCATACGGCTGAAGGAATATGAAGTGGTAGCGTAAGGTGTCTTTTAAACTTAAGTGAGACAGGAAAAGGATTCATTTGGAGGGTTTAATGAATTAAAATGGATTTAACGAGTGTTCAAGCTACTGACAGAGTTACGAGGATGGGAGGAGGAGGACAAAAGACAGAAGTAGAGAGATCCGGACTGAGTAGGAAATGTGATCAGGAGGAATGAGACACGGCAGTTTAGCACACGGAAGGCTGACACTATTGAAGTAATCAGAAAGCCGTTAACAGAGTTGATTTATTTCACGACCAGATGAAAAATCTGAGGATTTGCAAACGTTGATTGTTGGCATTCTTAGATGTGCTCATCTATCAGCAAAGATTTCCAATTAAGAAGCTCAGAAGACTTAAGTTGTTGCTGTTGTAACATAATACGACAAATCTTTCGCTCCCTACTTAAAATGTGGAGAATATTTTTACGGATCATAAATACCTTGGCACTAAAACCGTATCCGATTGATCGTCTTCTTTCATTATTCCAAGCCATGGCTTTTTACCTACCCAACTCCTAAGTTCAACCTTCGTGTGTAATTGATTGTACTACGAAGGAAATAATAAAAATAAATGAAAAATTCCTCATCAATTGACGACACTATGTTTCTTCCATTTACCGTTTGTGGATTTATTTAATTCTTCTTCTAACTGGACACACACTAACTTAAGTGCTAATTGATTTTATCAAAAATCTTACGAAATATATTGACACCACGGAAACTCTTGGGATTTGATGACATAATGTTGATGCATGTTTTTAACGGATTAAATTAAATGTACCTCCGATTTAAATGACGAATGTGGTGGATCATCAAAATCACTTTCAAAAAATCTGCTTTCTTCGTTATGTCGCAGTTGGTTGTGGTGAAAGGTATACGAAGATGCATCCCGGTGTGTTGTGAGACTGCTTAAGCATGGATGATTGGAAGTGACCTTATTTCCATGATGAAAATGTGAGCGTCTACTTAATCCGTGTGTTATTTGGTGCTGCTGATTGTTATAGGAGTGTTTGTCACTGGTAACACTTAAATTGTCACTTGAACCTAAATTATCACTTGAGCCACTGCACTGTTGGTTTCCGTTTTGAGCGACTCCACTGCACCTGGAGTCATTAAGGGACATTCCATTGTTGCATAAAATCATTGATGGGATATTTCCATGATAACCAGGTTCACATGTGGATTGTTGGGGTAGCCCATTATGCCCCATAGTCGCAGTATCTCGACTATTATTACTATTTTGATGATATTGAGAGTTAGTTGCATTCGATGATGAATTAACCCCTTGATGACTACCTTGATTGCATGGATTACCATATCTCGCGTTGTATGCACTGGACGACCGGATTTCAGGGTAAGTCTCAAATCGACATTGCTTTGCAGTAAGCATTTTGCCTGCAGACTGATGCAGACACGAAGTCACTTTTAATTCTTGCAGGATTTAAGAAGTAAAAATGTAAATTGTAAGAAGTTGAGACGTAATGACTTGGGCACATGTAGGAAGTAGTGGATGGGAAAGCTGAGTAATCTGATCTTGAACGAGCCGCATGCAAGACCGAAGTGACAAATACCGTAGAATTATAAACTCTGGCTGGCTGGCACCCTGATGAGATTGTGGGGTGCTTGAGACAAGTTACTTTTGAATCTCTCACGTTTGAGGATCTTTCTCCCGAACAGTTTCTCCTGTCGGGTCTCTTGGCTGCGACTTTATGTTAATGTGGGGTTACAATTAGGATGTTTTCTTAAAGAAATGACGCCCGCCTTTCACCACGCCCCTAAGCTAATCCCTCTAAGTGTTCAGTTTCTGCTTCTTCATTTTCGCCCTCTCCGTGTACTTGCAAAGAACATAGACCTACTAAGATTGTATTTGCTTGAGACGAAGATGAACACAATAATCATCAAGAAGAGCGAAAGAAGTTAGTGTCGTCTGAAGTTATCTCAGCAGGTTTCCTAGTATGTTATGGATAATTCACGTGAAAGCTTCTCACACATTTAGCATTAGCGTTCAACCAACGAAATTTTATTCTGCATGGTTTCGATGCAAGAATTAACAAGGGTATTATTACATTGTTTGCAAAAGATCATTACTACCGATTAACATTAATTAGTTACCGACCAAATTCACTAAATTTAGTAAAACGACAGTTGACCCTACTATGTCATCAGTCATCATCTGAAGTAACGTCTTCTTAAGCCGCATCTGTCAATCCAGTTGACTGAGGTTTGTCTTTCAGCCACTCAAATTGGTATATTAGAGGTGCGTTTGCTACCAGATGAAGTATGTCTCCATGTTTGAGTTCCTTTAGAACTCCTTTCACGAGTTGGGTTATATCTAAAAGCAGTCAAATTTGTTCTAAATATTTCTCAGGTTCAAAATAGAAATGAAATGTAGGCAGCGCGCTGCGCAAACAAACAGTTCAAAGGCTGAGGACATAATAAACAGTTGACATCGCAAGATAGATCAGAGATATTGGAAACAATCTTAAGCAGATGAAGAAACTTACCCACCGTCAGTGGTCTCTCTGGGTCCCTTGACACTACACAGAGACCTGTTCCGCTCTGTATTAAAATAGAAAGACACTAATCAACATGACGCTTTAAAATTCATTATCATTAATATGTAAACGCTGGGAGCAAGCATAATAGTTTGATACATTCAAAAACAAACTTACTAAATCTCGGATAAACCACTTCTTATCGACGTATTCTATATTGGCGTGCCCTTTCATGACTAGATTGCCATTTTCTCGAACTCGCCGAAGAAAATAGATCTGTATATAATAAAAAAAGAATTAAACATAATACGTTTTATATATTAGTACGGACCACAAACCAACACACGTCCACTACTCAATACTACTTACTACACAATTCAACAAGCTTGAAATTACCTACGCATAACTGATAACACTGATAACTAAATTTTGAAATACTTACGTCTCTATCGTATAGCATTACATCTCTAACTTCTCCAGGGCTCGGAGGCTTTTCATATCCACCTTTAAGATTGACCAACTTCGCCGTCGGCCTAGGCGACTCTTCTTGGTGGTTTGATGTGGACGAAGCCATCATACTTTGTCGACGTCTTATCCAACTGCTTTTCAATAAGATGTTTGATGAATGGAAATTCTTAATTAATCAGTCGGGAATGATTAACGGCGGATAAACACGTTCTCACCTTCGCTTCCTCGAAGGCAATGGCGGCCACGGGACACAGTCAACGTGGCTGTGTGCCGTGGAAAGTCTGACGCGCCGACAAAAGGACGTTCAGTCTGCGAGTGAGAAGAGAAGGGCTGGCCTAGAGGGTTGGAGTCTTTGTTGGAGGGCGGGGTTTGGGAATTTGGCGCGTGGATTTGAAATTCCGTCAAGATGTTTTGGGTCTGTGTGCGGGTGGGTGAGGGAAGTTAATCTCTCTCAGGATTTGAGTCAAGTGTTGTTTATCTCGTATGTAAACATTTATTTTGGGAGAATGGAATTAAACGGGGGTTGCAGTGGTAAAAACTGGGCTGGTTTTCAAGGATTTTTATTAAATTAAGGTGGAATTTACTTAGAATTACGCATTTAAGGGAGTGTTTGTATAACTTCTTATATATATATTCAGCATTTGAAGTAGAAGTGACTGTGGTTGAGTTAGTTGAAGTCATTTAGGAGATGGCTTGCATTTTGCCCGATGGAATCCACGCCCAAATCTCAGGTCTCGTGACGGATGTCAATAATACGAAGGATAATGCGATTTGGTATAAAATCCAGGTGACCGTGAAGGATGTTGTTTGGTATGTGGAAAGACGTTATAGTGATTTTGAAGCTCTTCACAAGAAGCTGTTAGAGATACAAGGTAAGAAATTATGGAGGGGGAGTAATTTAATTGTTGCTTATTATCTTGGATATGTCTAGAGTTTAATATTAGTGATTTGGTTTTATTAAATTTTAGGATTGCCGAGAGACAATGTTGTACTTCCACCAAAGAAACTTATAGGAAATAAGGATCCTGAGTTCATAGAAAAGAGGAGGATTCGTTTGGATATGTACTTGTCCAGTGTGTTGCAGTTACTTGGTAAAAGTCCACCGGAGGAATTGGCCGTTTTTCTAAACCTCCATGAGTATGAGATCATCTTTATGCTCAAGAAATTGGCTGTTGAAGTATTTGAAAAGGGTGATTCAATTCTTGACTCTGGAGAACCGTTTATTCTCTCGCCATATCAGGTTACCATCATATCATTAATTTCGTTGTGCTGACGGCTACGTTATTTAGCTATTGTTATGAAATACACTTTATACTGAATCTACTGCAAAAATGAATGGTTTTTCACAATGTCACTTCATGACCTCCGCGTAAGATTATAATTGAGCGAGTAGTAAAAAACCATTGCTTTTGCCAATTTCATTATTAGAATAACAGAATTATTATTTTATTAACAGATCTTTGCTATCAATGAGAGGATGAAGATGCCAATTCCTCCCTTGGATTCCCCGGATAAACGCCATGATTTCAGCCACATTATTGACTTTTGTTCGAGAATACGACATTTGGAAATTGTCGGTAGCAACATTCCATTAGGGAAAAGCGTGATTATCCCAAATCAATATTCCGTCAACCTCACGCCGTTTAAATCGCTTTTGGCCATTAGCTTTAAATTAGTGAACTTCACCAAAATATCTGAGGTAAATAATTCATTTTATAGTGAAATTAAATTGGCAATTCTGTTATAGCATTGATTTTTAGTACTAAATGTTTAATTCATTCAGGTTGGTGTCGCTAGAAATACCGTGGAACGCATATCGATCCATAACTCCCACTTGGAATCCACGAATCAATTACTTCTGTGTGATACCGTTTATAAGTGTTTCAGTCAGGCTGGTGCAGCTCATGTTTGGCCAAATCTCACCTGTTTAATTTTGAGCAATAATGTGATCAAGGTATTAGATATTGGTAATAACATTACAAGTCGAATTCCCATTCGCGTGCTTAATTTAATTTTGTATTTATAGAGTGTGGACGACATAGGAAATCTCGTACCAAAACTGCGAATCTTGGATGTTAGTTTTAATCAACTTTGTAGCGTTTTTGATCTTACCTCGTTACCTGAATTACACCATGTTAATTATAGTGGCAACATAATTTCATTCTTGACTGACTTGAATGTACTATTAGGGAACGTTAAAATTTTAGACATGTCTCAAAACCAAATCGACAGCCTGCAAAGTTTTAGTAAATTGTACAGTCTTGTTGTTTTAAACCTTGGGTGTAACAATGTGGGCTCAGTCGAACAAGTCAAATATTTATCAGATTTGCCGTGCCTCGAAGTCCTTAACTTGACTGGAAATCCAGTTGCATCGACTGTAGATTACCGAGTAAGGGCGTTGGCATACTTCAATGATAGAGCAAGTGACATAATCTTAGATAATGAGAAAGCCTCGCTTATGGAAATGGATCAAATTTCGATACTCCAAGCTATTGAACTTGCTCGAAGAACTACCCTTCATTAGCATCAACAGCGATCAAATATTCAGTTTTAGTAGAAGGCTAGCCGCTTAGTTCGTATTCTTTGATGCATTTTTCATAGATCGCGGCATGCCATTTAAGATGGGGCTACCACAAAAATTTTCGACTGCCTGTGGTCACACTCTCCAACTGCAATGGTGATGAACTTTTGGCTTGCACTTAACAGATTTTGATGAAGATATGAAATTTTTATTGAAATCAGCATTTAAACCTTACAATTATTACCTATGTATCTTGTTACTGAAATTTTACTCCGATTCGTAAATAAAACTCGCAACTTAAATCGTACTCATTGATATTAATTTCATCCTGTCATACATATTTTTTCAAACCCCTTTATCCTTGCAAGATAAACCGTACCGTACTGGGAGCTTGAAGAATTCAAAACGGGCAGAAATAAACCATATGCATATACATTTGTGTACCAGAAGACATATGCATTATTAATCCCATAATTTGATTCCAGTTGAATGGTAAATTCCTGCTATCACTTTACAAATTTTGCATGTACAGTTATGTAATGTGTGCTCTGTTACTTATATTTTGTAATAATAATGTTACGACTTATCTGTACAAGTGAATGCTTGGTTATTTGATGAAAGCTGAAACGATGTTTACAACCTCAACTCTGACTCTGAAAGAATTCCGTCATATGTAGTGAGACTTGCAATTGTAAAATGGATTATACAAATAGTTTACGATGAAGTAAAAATACCAAAGTGATGAAAATAAAAGTACCGTGCTCTTCAAATACATAGAGGACAAAGCGAAGTACGAGGCTAGATCCTAGATCCTGTTTATTATGCTGGAGTAGGTGGATACAATCCTGTCTAAAAATGCGTGGCATGTCAACGAATCGGTATGAAGTTTGATGGTGCATCTTATTTAGCTGTAATATGTCACTGATGCAAGGGTTTCGTGTATAGAACGTGGTAAATGTTGTGAAATGGAAATTAAGAGACGAAATTATTTGTCCGCTTCATGTATTTCCTAAACGAGCCGTAACCGTTGGTGAATATACACCCTTCAGTTTTGGCGAATGGAAGCTTTAGCGTGTAGTAGCAAAGTTGGAGTACTTGATATTGATAAGTAGCAGTGTGAGCTGAAAGGAAAGCTTTTGTGTTAGTCCTATTTCTACCTACAGTTTAGCGGAAGGAAATGCTTTCTTGCTGGTGTGTAAGTATGATATATATCCAAGAAACTTTCACTGAGTAAAAGCAAAATAAGTTGGAAGTGGTATCACTTACCCTTCAGAGAGTGTAGGAAAGAAGACAGTATGGAGAATGGAGAACATTATTACTCTCAGTTAATATTTATAGTGTCTGAACTGAACGGTCTCTTTTCTCATTATAACGGACATGCATCATCAGAAGAAAGCCATTCGAAATTCCAAAACATTGAAGTATTCTCTTGAGTTTCAAAGTTGTTACGTATAGAGTTTAGGAAACTTGGAAAATCTTCTTTTTTCAGAGACAAGGAAATGTGAGTACAACAATGAAACCTTGAAAAAGGCACGACTTCTCGAAAATATACTTATTTTTCTAGCTGTAGTCCGATTGATTGTAAGGGAAATGATTGATACGACTCTAATGCCCGGTTGTGCACTCCGCCTCTCAGGTACATATAACACTGGCACAATTCCCTGTTCGACAATTTACTTACCACCACTCGAACTAAATACATTTTAGTCTCACTCCGGAAAAAGTCAGACCATCAGTACACTTTTATCCGGGATCTGAGCAGGGTCGTTCATCAACTCCCATTACACTGCCTAGCTAATATTCTGCCTATTTTGTGTGTAACATAGTGTTGTCTCATTTGGAACTTCTTGGAACAAAGTTGAACGAAGAGTTTGCAAGTAAAACAGGTGCATCATGTTCCCCTGCTGTAGAGCTCATAGTGAAAGTGCGTGAAGAAAGCAACTACCCAGACAGCTTTGAGATTACAAACCATGTTTCCGTGTGTCCTGCTACACTAGCTGCTACTTTGGCTGTTCTATTTTCTGATGCACTTTCTTCATCCTGGTGAACTTCTTGAGAAAATTAAAATGGGCGTTGTGTTGGAGCTTATGAAATATACGAATCTTTTCTTCAGGGAAACCAATCATAAGGCGATAAAGAAGGTTAGTTCATTTTGTGGAGTGACTTCTAGTAACGCAACCTATTCTTCCTAATCACACATTTTAAGGCTAGAAAGCATGAATGTGATAAATCGTTTTAGCGTTTTTACTATTCTCTCTAGCCTAAGTTGATGAATCCTGGCTTCCTTGCTCGGGCCTTGGAATAAAAAAGACACACATTTTTTTCAACAATAAGCTATCTTCAAGAAAATATGTAGGCCTTATCTCCTAATTAATAATGCAAAATTAATGGACAACAATCAAATTTTACTGCGAGTGAGAGACAGATAGTCAATCAGAAACTTCAGCAGCAGTATTTGATTATGCTTATGCACGTTTTAGCATGGACGTAACAATCTCAAAATATAATTTCGCAAAGTTCAAACTGTAATTTTCTATAAATGTTACTATTAAAATTACTAAAATAACTAATGACTTAGGAAATCTTTCATTCGTAATAAGCCATTAATGTGTGGGTGGTAGTAGTTTGATACATGTTCATGATAAGTGCCAAACATTACCTTGATCGGGATTGTTACATAGGAGACTGAAGGGAAGCGTGGGAAAGAAGTGAGAGAGTGAGATTAAAAATGTAACTACGGCATATTCTTTTCCTTTGAGGATCACTCATCCCCTCCGATACTCTCCAACCAGGATACTTTATATTGTTCATCCAACGTAGCAAAAAATTAATGTATTGTTGATTGTGTAGTAAATTTTCCTAGCAACTGGAGAAACCAATTTAAAAGATTATGCTTGAGATTACTCGATCAATAGGTCATTTTCAGCGTGAGCTGAGCAATTAAGTCCTTCTGAATTCCGAAGGAATCGATGAGATCTTGAAAATGACCAAACACACACTAGTGTAACTGTTGGTTCATTGCAACAACATTTTTTTCATGGAAAGATTAGCAGATAGAAAAGTTCTTGTGAATTAATAAGTTTCCTTTTTAGCTGCATTAATATTATAAATCTACTCCTTCTTGGATGGGAGCTTTAAAGTAGTTCGTAATGAAACTGAATTAATAAAAAAGTTATATTTGAAACATTAAAAATTACTTGTCAAGATTTGCTCCTATTGAACAAGTCACAACTGAATTCTACTGCATAAAAATACAAATTCTACTGGTTTATCCAAATTGTAAGAACTTCTTGTGAAACTGCAGTACTAAGAATTGTCGTTTACGAAACAAGCATAAAATGATGCATATATATCAACTAATTAAGCCAAAAGGGTCGTACACACAAAATAATTATGTCAACTCTGTTTTCAGACAGAGAGGCGAGTTTGGAGGTTTTGTTAACGAGTCAATATGTATAGTAGCTTCATGTATAAAACATGCACTTCGCTTACATTATATAGGGAACAATGAATAATTTCTAATGACAATCCAAATGCACATCGCATCAGGCAATTCGACTAGGAAAAGAAATTGTTTGCTTAGATGACACTTAATTCCAGACATGCCTCGCCTTGGCTCTGAGTAAACATGTCGATTATTATTTTAAGACATTAACTTGATCAAATCCTACACATTTTGTTATATTACACATTGTGCCATTTCTACGTATAGAATTCGAATTCAAACTCTAATGTGTCTGTATGCGTTTGTTTGCTCTGCAGAATATTTACTAAGTGCTCTTATGTACTTAGACACACAAGGTTTCACTACGCTTTTTATCTTTTGCTGTTTATTAAAGGGTTCCTTTTCATCATTTACATACCAAAAATTAACATGTGATGTTCGAATTGCTCGTGTGTGTGTGTGTTACTTAATTTTGTCTCGAATAGGTAGCACATGGTAGATGTATTTATTTGGATTAATATACGATATGTTAGCATCCAAGCATGCGGGAATAGAGATTAAAGATGAAAGTTGCAAACGCAAATCTGTATATAAGATTCAAATGAAAATAAGAGATACACACAGAATTACAAGGTAGACACGAATGATAAGATAAATTGGAAATGGCAATTAATGTCCCTTCCCTGTTCCACTCACACACTTTCATGATTAACACACCTCGATCTCTGTTACTTCTTATCACAGGTTTCTACATTTGGTGCTGACACAAATATTTGTCTTTGCCGTATATTCCATAATCGGTGATTTCAAAGTATCTTGGATCCCACAATTACCTAACGTCAGAGAACAATTTGATATTCCCAACTCTACACACAAATCGCTTATTTCCTGTACGAAACTTCTTCATTCCTGTAATTTTCTACTTAAAGTGCGGAAAATCATTATTGCTAAGTATATAATTTGAGGCGAAATCGAATTCTAACGGCATCGTAAATTATTGAAGGTTCAAAATTGTCAAATTCTGCAGCTAGGTGAGGAATATTTAAGGGTTAAATAACGTTCGCAAGCTTTCTAGACTCAGCCATGTTAACGGTAATATTTTACTAACTGGGCAAAAATAAACTTGAATTTCAGGGACAGTGAGACAAAGGGAAAGGACTAGTTCCGAAAAGTTAACAAAGCCTGAAGAAACGAAGACGTGACAATGGGAAGCTTCTTAGGTCACGTTGTACCCGGAACTTTCTTCTCTCTCTTTGGATTCTGGTGGCTGTACAACATAATGAATAGGTATTTGTAAATGTTTGTGTATCTCCTTTTACGCTTGGAAAGTCTTGGGAAGCTAAAAGCACGTGGATCAATTTATCCGGTAATTAACGAACACACGTTAATTCAACACATCCCACAGGTTTTGCACAGCTCGTTCTAGTCCCCGTTGTTTGTCTATATTGCTCGGTGTTTATGAAGTTCACATCAAGCTAAATAATTAAGCATTCGGTACTCGAAAAGTGTGGAGTGACTAAAGTAGGTCAACTTGAGAACTATAAAATAACTTCAATTGTGTTAAAACGGCAGCTTCTTATTCTTCATTGTGATGCTATTCACTACTGACTATTGGTGAAAGTGGAGGGTGGCGAGATACTATTTGCCTGGAGACCATAAACTAACGCCTATGCAATGAATGGAAATCAATCATTATTGATTTTTAATGAACATTGACTCTCCTCACATTATTTGTGTGAATGTGTATGCAAAACGGAAATCCATAGGGAACCGTTGGATGGGGATAGATTAACTAACAAACCAGCATGTAACATTCGAATTGTCAGTGAAGACATTTGTTGACAGGTCTTTAGAAACTATTCGGGTTTAGATGTCAAGTAGCATAAAAATTTCGCTATAAGCTTCACGGGTACTTCACCACTATTGTATAATTTAAGACCGTTAAAATCATTCTCCGTATGGTTCATTTGGATTCTCGATTGGAAAGTACACAGAGAATATTCAATACTTCCAATCGAGAGTAAGTAACACGCACAATAGTTTAGCATTCAGTTATAGCAGACACGTCTTTTACTGCTTTCATTTCAAAACGATTGGAGAAATATTTTAGGAGCTTATCTTTTATCCATGTAGAAAAAGACGTCAAGTTAAACTGCGCGATAGAAACATTTTCAATTAGATGGTATGTATCAGTTATCCGTTTAATGGATTGTGAGTCATAAGAACATTTTTAGGGTTGATGGGAGGAACCCTTTTCGAAGGATAAAAGCTCTAAACTTGTTGCCACCTCCGCCCCAGACTTTCTCGCGTGTTAATTTAACACGGAAGCAGAATAGAAATGGTCACTTTGTGTTGGTGATGTGGATTTGAATAAGACTAAACTATAAAATATGCTACTTTCCTTGAACAGTAGTCACAAGTCGTGCAAAATTGGATTTTGGGACTTTGCACGGTAATGGCATGGTATGGAAGTGAGTCTTAAATGAATGGATGTCAATTAAGTCGTTGAGATGTTCGATGACTCTCGCTTTTTTCTCTGTGCTATGTAATCTGCGAGAGATTTGATAAGATGCTAATTATTGTTAATTGATTATGTTCACAGGTACTTTTATGCAAGACGGTTTCGGCCGATGGGATACAAAAATGTCAGTAACTTCACGTGTCCGTGCAACAAAAACATTCCGCTTGAGTCTATAGTTAAGATTGGAGCTGTAACATTCGGTATCTTAGGTAAGTCTTAAGAAAATGATTCTTCACTACAATATCAGGTTTGCGATTCGTTTAGTGTGATGGTCGTGTTTTCCTCCATTGCATTCAAATCATTAACACTGTTTGAATGTTTTACAGGTGAATTTTACACTGCATTTGAGAATGGGAAGTTTGAACATTGGGGTAAGTCGGTCGTAGTTTGTAGCCAAAAAGCTACCTGTCGATGATTGAGGAGATAAGTGTTCTCAAGGAATGAATACGAAATTGCAGGTAATGCCCAGCACATGACAATGTTCTTTTTCTTCGGGCTAAATGGTGTAGTGGACTTAACTTTGCATTGGCGATGGCCAGTTCCACCGAAACTGGACTATGTCACAGCAGCATTGGGATTTGGAGTGGAAGGATTCCTATTTTACCATCATTTACATGGACGACCTCACATGGATGTGATGGTAAGGGGATCTAAAATAAAATTCAAATGATAATTCGTGTGGCGAGTAAGAAAATTTGCGACAGCGAAGTATATGAAATGCAAGAGTAGTTAGCGATATGGAGTTTATCTCAAATTACTTTACAAAGTAATTACTGGAGAGTAAACTCGATGATATGAGTGACATGAGCTGACATTCTTAGGTTTTGTGTGTTTTGTAGGTTCATATGTTTTTGTTCTACGTAATTGTCGCGTGTCTCATCTCCACTTTAGCCGAAATGTACCAGCCAAGTAATGTGATGCCAGCTTTGTGCCGAGTGTTCTTTACACTTCTTCAGGGAACTTGGTTCTTTCAAGTGGGATTCATTCTGTATCCTCCTGTGGGAGAAAAGTGGGATGTAGAAGACCACACTCAAGTAAGCACCACCCACGCCAACCACATGGGTTCCCACGCTTTCACTTTCTCTTCTAACCTGATTCCTCCTCTGAGAGAGAGCTTGTTCAGGAAAGTGCTGAAAGCTGTGACAATAAAAAGGAACTTGCCTTGTTTGTTTTCTAGATGATGATTGTGACACTAATATTCACCTGGCACATCGCTGCTGTTTTCGCCACAATGGTTGGCATCGGAACTCTCATATGGCTTCGAGTGCAAAAGTCCGCAGGGTCTTTGCCGATGTATCAAATGGTTGATACGACTGAGCCGTTAGTCACCGATAAGAATTCACTGGAGGATTCTCATGCAAATGGAAAAAAGAGGATTTTCGCTAATGGACATGTTCCCTATGAGAAACCAAGCAACACGACGATACAACAGATGCTGGAATCAGATAGTGAAGTTGAAGCATAGAATATTATATTAATTTTCTGCCATTTATAGTTACCTACTATATTTATAGTTGATAGTGGTTTGGCTTATGTGAATGAATTTAAGATGAACAAGCATTTGGTGTAGAATGGAGAACACTGTAGAGAATTGAATAACTTGGTTTATTTCTGTTATAGTTTTGACGACCAATATTAGGATATTATAACTTTTTTTTTATTGCTAGTACAATTGCTTTCAATCTCCGTCGAGTTTAAGAAGCGAGTTTGTGTTATATTCCGAATCTGTAGACGATCAATGCTCTCATAATTCTAAAAACCTGTGAAGCCAACCTTCCCGAATTCTGAGATCCCTGAGGAAAGCTAACCGCAACATTAAGCTTTAATACTTAAAACAAGCTTAGGATACCATGGAATTAAATGAGGGTTTTAATCATACCACCAATGTAGTAAACAAAGTATACAAATTTTCAGATGTAAATGACTCTGTGAACATTTATATAGCTATGAACAACACGAACACGTAATATTTAAATCAGTACTAGTGGGTAAGATGTAAGAAACAAGATCATATTACTATGATCTGTGATACGTGAATCCGTGCCGTACTTCTGAAATTTTGGTCTAAAATAAATATAATCGTTTTTACCAAAGCGAATTCTGCCTATTAATGTAACATATCACAATGACATCAAAAGTTATGCATATTGACTGACATTGGACGTAACCAAAATTTCATTGTTATGTTATGGGCTGAAGTAAAAAGCAGTTTGTCCTCTACTTCAGACTTATTCAGCTGAAGAATGTCATTTCATTCATAAGTGACCAACGAAACAATTGGCGATGAGCGAGAAGAGACGCTTTGGCTTTCTTGCCAAATTTAGCACTTAACGGCTACAATAGTACAATGGAGACTCATTAGGTTGCATATATATTCGACATTAACAAAATGATATGCAATGATCAGTTGATTCTACTCAAGACAACTCAGGGTGAACCAAGAACAATATAAAAGTGACATCGAATAAACTAAGAAAATCAAGACAAAGGTATCAAACATTTGGCATTCAAATATTAGAGGTTCCAAGCAGCCAGCGTAAGGGTCAATGGTGTATAATGTGCAAAACTAGAAGCGACAGGGGCATCTGAAGAACTTAAGCAAGCTTAACGTTGATAGATCGGCATGCATGAAAGGTAAACTTGTTGGTGGAAGGAAACACACAAAGAGATGATTCCTAGCAGTCCTGAAGCTGACTACGATAAATAAAAGATTCACAAGTTGTCAAAGATCTGCGTAATATTGCCATAAACGTCTTTGATGTAATGGTATATACTAAATGAGATAACTAAGGGAGTTGCTAGCCCAAGTAACTTTGGAAATCGCCCACACTTGCAATCAAGAACAACCTTTGCCAAAACTCATCATCTTCAAACGCGAATTTTTCTCGAAATGCCTTTCATTCCTTAATTGCATTTCGCATCCCACAAACTCTGCCTAACCCTTTAGCTCATCCAAACAAGAAAGGGAGAGAGTTGATTCTAATTTTCTAAATTAGTTCTATAAGCATTTACGAAGGGTACATATAACTTCTGTTGCAGGAAAAGCTTAATACTTTTATCTTGCTTTCGACTTGTTTGCTCTTTAAGTTCGTTTGACTCTCTTCAATTCATCCTCAGATTCTGAAACTGAGTCCTCAAGCTACAATTACACTATGAAGCAAAATCAAAGGAAAACTCAAATTGTTTTATTCGGGATTCTTCTGTGCATTGTCAGCCTTGCATCTGGTTTTTCACTCGCCCAGGAAGTTTCTTCGGCGAAGGAGAAAGTTACTACTACTAAAGATGAAGTTCCAGGTAACGAGAAATTGTGATACGGATATGAAAAACAGAATACTAACAAAAGATAATTATCGGGATCTCGTGTCGCAATGCCCCAACGATGCGTTAGCGTTAGCGTGTTTTGTTGTGAAGCATTTAGTTGTTGTTAAATGAAGCTAACTGAGTTGCATACTTGTTTAGAAATGGTAGCTGTGTCTTCTACTGTGATACCAGTGGCAAATTTGTTCGGTAATCCAAAGCCTGAAGCCAGTGGAACTGGGGAAGTGGTGCCTTACTTTCCTTCCTATTTGTACACCCGAAAGTCCAGGTTCTTCGAAAAGTCTTCCAAGCCAGATACACCTGTTCGACTCATCACGAAAAGTGAGTTTGCTTTGTTTGTGTATATATTTGCTTTAGCAAACCCCATAATGATGATTATGTATATGGATCCAATCGTAAGTTCATCTGGTGACTGTAAGAGTGTTGTAACTGTTGTATAGCTTCCATGCTCCATTTTCATTCTAAATTTTCTTGCTTCCTGCTGAACTGAATGATGGCAAATATTTTAATGGCATGGTCTGAATTGGAGTCAATTATATCTATATAGAAATGAAGCTGATAACTTTTATAACAGTATTTGTACCTTAGTTTCTTATTTTCTCCGATAATCCGGAATACTTCAATTTTTTTCATTCGATGGTGCTGAGAAAGCTACTGTTTGCGTTTAGGGAAAGTTAACATGCATCGCAAATTGAATTAATGAATTGCTCTCTTGAATCGAGCTTTGTAAGTGTACTGTTTATATGCATTCCTGTGCATTCTGTGGGTCAACTCAACTCAATCAACCGTTTACTTCCACATGCAGAAGAATTGCTTTTTAACCGATCGCATACCAACATTCTCCAGTTAACCTATTTATAGAGGAACTATTTTACTAACAAATCACTTGTGCAACTTGTGGGCTCAGTTACTCAGTTTCATACTTAATACTAAACTTGTAGATACACATCATGTGAAAATTTCTGTATTCAATGAAAGGAATATGAACAACCAATTCAAAGGAATAAGAACTGTCAATTATTATCTATGCATGCAATTATTTGTCTCACTCTCTGACTCGTGTTAGAATGAGTCAGAGGTTAACGATAAGATAATCACCTTACTGATAAATAGCAATCGCGCTCAGCAGTAATGTGATCAATTCAATTGAAATGTGCCACATAAAATAATATTTTGTACGTCCGTTTTCACTTAATGACAGATACAACCTTAATAATAATATGTTGTTTTCAGAAACCAAGCCTTGATGGAAGTCCAATGCCAAGAAGAAATGCTAAAAATAAGTTGACAATGAGTACTTAAAACCCCTCAATAATAATATTTCATACGTTATGTCAGCTCAATTAGGTTGAATGTAATGTTGTCTTCTTTATTATTATTAGTTACGTAAGTAGTTTTGAAATATTGACAAGATGGGTTATTAAACATGCAAAAACTTGTCATGCTTTTTTAAAACTAATACCCTGTTGAAAATAAAGGTTACTTTGAGCCCAAGTGGTCAAATCAGATCATGAAGTAAAAATTATTCTCACTGACATAAAATTGCGACTGCGGAACGATATACACCCGAATAGCACACTTAATACATCGTAAACTTTAGGTACCCGAATACTAAATAGTGGCACACAAGTTATTGCTTTTAATCCAATCATCAATTGGAGATTAAAAAATCCCAAGCCAATCTCATGAGAAGTAATTAACATTCATACAAGATGAGTACTACTTAATATCTCCTATCAAGTAACATATAGGTCTGGACGGCTTAATTAAAACAGTCTTCTTCAATTCTATGGCATCACACATACAGCTCATACGGAAAATCTGGAATAATTGCTTTACGCAACGATAAAAAGTCACTGTACGTTAAAAATTAAAAACTGTAGGCCTGAGAAGTCACAAAAGTTGTGAAGTAGAAGGCGTCATGAAGACTACTTCACAGTTAGAGAGGTTATTTCTCGCGCGATTCCACACAAATTTGATCCAATAGCAATGTACATGTATCCATTGTCTCCATAACTTGGTCCCCAAGAATTTCTAACTATGTAGTGTGGAGGATTCCCAGTTTTATCGTAACCGACAATCTTAATTTAAAAAAATGAAATACAATTAGCATGTGTCTTAATGCATCAAACTGAATGAAGAGGGAAATGACGTACTTGAATGGCATGATTGTTGTTGGCATCGCAATTCCACTGAATTACACCTCCCACGTAAAACTGCCAATTTGTCGCATCCACTGCAGCTGCAACGGGACCATGATGGGCTAATACTGTAAGCAATAAGTCTTCCGCCCCGACGTAGCTGGAAACCATTAAGTGAAAAAAGTGAAAAAATTCAGTCTGGTTTGTAATTTAAAATAAGCACATCAGTAATCAGTGAACCCATGTATACTTACTTGTCGCATGTGTAGTTGGAATTTACTTGAACGCCAGCAGCAGGAGTGGCTTGAAGTTTACAAGTGTCATCTTTAAGGGTAAGTGGATATTGACTTTCCGGAACAAGCTTATTTCCGACCATCCATGCTACTGCACCGCAAGTGTCGCCTCCATTACAGCCTAAATTTCCGTTGGTCGCGCAGTCAATAACGTGCTGGATGCTTAAACGCTCTAGCTTCCCAGTTTGGATCGCTCGCATACTTTCTACCGTTTCCTAATCGACAAAAAAGAATTCTATAAGAAAACGCCTATGAACAAATCGGTTAAAATCTTATAAATCACAGTAGATATACTTAAAAACATGAACCACTTACGACAGTTGAAAACGCCCAACAAGCTCCACATTCCTTTTGATGCAGAACTGGTGTAATAACCCCTTTAGTTCTCCAATCAACTTTATCTGGGATAGGTCCGGCAATTGAGAGAGCTCTCTTTCTTCTGGCAATTCTGTTGTTCATTTCCAGGTCAAAGTTTTCTCCACGATGATGGTGGTGGTGATGAGGATCATGATTTCTGTGACCGTTGCTTTCCCTATCCTTGATTTTCCTCCCGATCACTGGATTTAAGTATTTTTTCTGAAATGCGTCAGGGCTCATGTCAGAAAATTCTGTGAGACCCCACACAGCATAGCCCTCGTTTTTGGGATTTCCGTGTTTCCATTTCTTGTGAGAAGCATACTTATGAACGATGTCTTTGTTTTTCTTCAACTCTTCGACGTTTCCTAAAGTACCTTTAAGAGTAGGTGTCATGGACAAAAGAATGTTCTCATCATCTCTTGCACTCAGTTCTTCTATTTTTTCTAGCACCGTCTGCAAATGATAATTTTATATTATTAGTCAATAAGAATAATAAATAATATAAGAATATTTAAAAGCAGCATCGTCAGCATTCAGTACCTTGAAATGTGGAAGCTTTTCGTTCATCTCTTCCTCACTATATGATTTGTTAAAAATCTTTGAATAGTTTTTAAAGGCCATCTGAAGTTGTTCCATGTCATTTCCTTTGAGATGAAACGGAATTCCGACAAAACAAAGACAAGCTATCCCCGTCCACATGAGAAAAGTTTTCGATCTCGGTTCCATGATGAGTATGAGTACAATCTGATTTCTGAAACAAAATATAAGAATATGTCAACCCATAGACTGAAAGAAACTTGATATCCAACTAATCGGGAAAATATTGCTACCAGAAAAATGCCAGGATGTGAATACAATTTCCCAATGCAACTAGAAGAAGTCTAACTTAAAATTTCTTTCTTCCGTTTGTTTGACACAACAAATTCCAAAGGATAACAGCAGAGCCAGTGAATTCTAAACTCTCCTACTTAGCACGTCCTACCCTACGCGGATTGCAGTTGACAACATGCACTCGTCCATCACGTAGCAAAAAGCAAGATAACAGAGGAGACTAGATAAAGGAAACCTACCATTAGCATTAAGATGGTAGACTGGAGTTTGTTATGTAAAATTTAGCTCATATGCAAAAAAGTAGTTTTTCTTCTTTGACATTGAAGAATAGAACAATGTCTTGCTGCTCTCTGCAGACTTGCGAATATCTTAGCTTGATCACCTCCAATACAAAGGAAGGTAAAACATACTCAGGTGCAAAGCACCCAACTAGAAGAGCAAAATAAGTGGATAAGTGCCATGATGCACCTTATTTAACTAAATCTACACTCATTGTAATAAAGCAGATGAGTCAATGTTATCGAAAAGGATATAGGATTACAGGGTTACTGTGTCTCGCATTGCCCTTATCTGAAGCTCGATATCTTCACCTGAATTATGCAACATATATTCTGGCCTTTAGACCTCTGACACTCTCACAACTAACTGATATAGCATATGATTTAGTATTTATTTTGCATATGTGTCATTTATTTATATGCACACCACTGGGTTATCTCTTGTTCGAAGTTAAGGAAGTGTGAGGAATCGATGCTTACCCGACAATACCCTCTATTCAGCAGTCCTTCTTGAGAAAATGAAATGCAGATAAGAAGGGAAGACCAGTCTTCACTACTTCCGAGCAAAGCTGATCTGTCGTCTGTCACTCTCGAACTCTAAAATATTCAACCAGTGTACGAAACTCAGGCTGTGAGACGACTTCAAGCTGACTATGAGTTTTTATTTTAAAAAAACTCCCAATAATATTTCCACTTTCAAATCAACCGCCTCAATGAGACAACGGGGACGAACGAAACAGTGTCAGTCGAGAGATTCATTTCATACGGCTTCTTCTTAATCCAATTAGTTCCCCAACATCCCTGCTCGCAATTTGCCAATTCCTCACCAAAAAGACGACATTTCTAATTGGCATCATAATATTATGCTTGTAATAGTTTTAGATTATGAAGATTAGCCATTCATGCCATGAAGTTCATTCATTCTAAAGCCAAAATGGGCATTTCATTGAGGGAGTTCATGAAAGTTGGATAGCATTTTTATCTATCTCTCTGCAGTTAAGACTCATCAGAGTTAGTACAGATTCAATTAATATCATAAAATAAAAATTCAATTTATTATTGTGAGCTGCTGGTAACTAGTAATGATGGGATGACACTGATAAACTTCAATGAGTAGGGATTTCAGGAAAATGCATTTTTCATGAATCTGTAAATGCCCGAAGAGTAGAAAATCGCCTCGGGTGAGTAGTGAGATGTGGTGGTGGATGTTTGTACGAGCAGAATTGGCGGGCGTCGTGGGAAAGAAAAACCCCTTTGGGTCTCCACATAACATCTCACATTTTTAGTGGGAACGGGACACCCAGTGCACACGCAGAAAGTACTGTTAGGTAGAATGGAGTGAGGCAGGCAATCGATCCCACCAGTGTGGAGTACAGAGGAGGGATGGGCTACAAGTATTGTAAAGCACTGCGAGGTTAGAAGACAGAAGCGACACGCACGCCAGCCAGTGCCGATGTAACCACTGACACACTACTCATTCAGTCGACGTGCTCTGCCTGTGAGAGAACTTGCTCCGTTCCTTTTTCATTTCCACACCGTCATTTGAATCGTTTCCAGCGACCGTCATGGCAGAAAAATTGCAAATTTCTAAAAAGCGGAAGGTAAGTCCACCCTTTGTTTGTATTATGTTCAAATTATACGTGTGTAGTGGGAGTAGAAGAGATTTCTTCGGATAAATTGTGTTGTTCCTGCTGGCGGCATGTTATGATGGACCCAGCATGGTCGAATGTGGAGAAAGCCGGCGGCCTCGTGCGATTTTTAAAAGTTGAGGAGTGGCGGTGGGTGCGGCTATCAGAATTTCTGGATTTTGATATGTAGATCATTTTGTAGCAGGAATGATATGATAAGGGTGAAAATGCTGCTTGTGTAGTTTTAGAGTGGAGGTATGATATGTACTTGTGGCCTTTGTAGTTTGTCCGCGAGGGACTGTTCCGCGCTGAGCTGAACGAGTTCTTGATGAGGGAGTTGGCCGAGGATGGTTACTCTGGGTTGGAGATCCGAGTGGCTCCTAACCGTACGGAAATCATTATTATGGCCACAAGGACACAGAATGTGTTGGGAGATAAGGGACGACGAATTCGAGAGCTGACGTCTGTGGTGACCAAGCGATTTGGATTTGCTCCTGGTTCCATTGAGTTGTACGCTGAGAAGGTTGGAGTCCGGGGACTTTGCGCCATCGCTCAGGCTGAGTCTCTTCGGTACAAATTGGTTGGAGGACTTGCTGTTCGAAGAGCATGCTACGGTAAGTTTTTAAAGCAGTGGATGAGTGGGAGTGTAATTTTTAAGTGTAAAATAGTCGCCAAGGCTTAATGGTTTATGTCGTGGTCTGTAATTCGCAGGAGTGTTGCGATTCATCATGGAGTCTGGAGCCAAGGGATGCGAAGTTGTTGTGTCCGGAAAATTGAGAGGTCAGCGAGCCAAGTCCATGAAGTTCGTCGATGGATTGATGATTCACAGTGGTGACCCAACTAACCACTACGTTGACACTGCTACTCGTCACGTTCTGCTTCGGTAAGTCCAGTTTTGTCCTGGGTAACAAAAGTGGGGGGGGACTGGTTATTTACGTATATTAATGAACTCATTTGTATTATAGACAAGGAGTGCTGGGAATCAAAGTGAAGATTATGCTTCCTTGGGATCCCAATGGCAAAATTGGACCTAAGAAACCTCTTCCTGATCACGTCAATGTTGCGGAACCTAAAGATGAGCCTTTGTTCAAGGACGCTGCCATCGCTCCTGTCAAGTCTGTCGCAGAAGTTCCAAGTATTGCAACTTAAAGCTTGACATACCATCATCTCTTTTAAGTTTAAGAACGCAATGTTGAATAAAGTATGAGAGGTTTTGGAACTATTATGTACATTTTATTTTTGCCCATTTTATACATCAATGAATAGCTAGGTGTATTTCTTAATTCATAACATAAAAATGACATAGTGATACGCACGCAGAAACATTCATCATAATAATACATGTCCCCTCTTTTCCTCTCCTTGTTCGATATAAGGCTTCCATACTATTACGCCACCAATATTATGGGCCATCGAATACTTAGCTCCATCAAAATATTTAAGCTCGAGTTCAGTGTTCACCTGTCGAGTTGGAAAGGGCAAGAAAACCTTAACCAACCATACACAACTTAATTTTTAATGTTCACTGCTTCTTGTAAACAACGTTTCTAAGTACACCTTAGTAGTTAATCCTTGGTATTCGATTTATTTTGTGAGTGATGCAATAAAATGAAATGCATAAGTTGTGGTATTATACTTAAGTTTACAACCTTAAACATTGAACATGGGGTTTTTTTCATCGAGGGGTCTACAGACTAGCAGTACAATGTAACATAATAACACCAGTTACACACATGACATGACAATTCAATAACACTATGATTTGTAAGTTTCAATTCGTGATTTAGAATAATCGTTCAAACCGAAATAGGAAAACGTTATAAAAGTAAAAGCGAAGTATGATTCGATTGCACTGTTCGAATGCCAATCACGATACAATTACAATATCCATATACCTAAATATAGAGTACCGACTATCAGTTAAACAGACGAAGGTTGGCTGTAGCTTACGAATCACACAAGGCTTCTTATAACTATCATGGATTGTATTACAGATAAGTTCTGATTCTTGAATTTTTGGATAATGTAAGAAATGAATTGGTCAAAGATGACATAAGAACTTAGCTAGCCGCGGGGATAGGCGGTGCCAACCGAGAAATAAGGCTGATACCATTTTTGCATGCCTGTGAGAAAATTGCTGGAGCTCTCGGATGGTCTGCAAAATGTTCAACGTGCATCCTGAACTCGTAGAACATTTGTCTTGTGAATTGGTTTCGACGGGAGGCGTATCTGAGGGTAAGGAACCGGTAGTACAGAAACGGAGTCACGAATGAAGCACGTCCCCTAAACACAGAGTAATTTTGTCCAATATTTTGCTAAATTACAAAATTAAGATTTGCAAATAAAAACTTACATAAAAGGATAGATCAGAGCAAAGATCATGGTGAAGATTTCAGCCCCAGCAATTAACCTGAGCAAGGTGGTTGATTGGTACTCAATGAGCGAGATCAGAAATCGTCCAAGCCATGCGGAATGTCGTCCCAGAGCCTGTTTAAAACGTCAAATCAATAAATCAATAAATCAAATCAACAAGAAATCACATATTTTTTGCAATGCATAAGTTGATTTCGACTTTGTAACTTACGTCGAGCATTGACAGACTGAAACTTGCAAAATGAAGAAGAGCGAAACCAGCAATTGGAACCAACGCCACTAAAATTCATAAAACAATTACAATTTTAAAACTTGACTCTTGAATCTCTCTACTTAAGGTACTTACGAGTAGCAGGAGTACAGTACACAAAAATCAGAGAGTAGAAGAGGTAATGACACGAGTCCTCCAGCAAAAGCTGAGCAAGAAAGGCACGGGTGAAGCTAACGTTTGGTAGTCTTTGATGAAGACGAAGAGCTGATGTTGCTGCTCCTGCGAGGATTGCTTTATAGTAGTAGCTGACAGGACTTCTGTAGTTCGAAAAATACAAAATACCTTCATTAATAAATCACCGAAAATATACAAGTAAAGATTAATGAACACAATTTTTTACCCAAAAATTGGAAACAGAAACGCGAACGTGAAGACCAACGTCAAAAGTCTAGTAATCCACATCGCAAAATCGATCTTCTTAGTGATCACCAAATTCCTCAGTCCATCCCAGTTTAATGGAGCTTCCGTCGGCTGATTTGCAGAAGTTCCAGCTCCATCCGAATTACCGTCGTCTGCCATGATCGCGACTTTTTTTGAATGCGCACTTTACTCAGTTCTTTACTGAAATTCACACAAATACACCATTTTTATTATCTCATCATTTTCTATTTAAAAGCCATTTTTGTAGCAACTAAATCTAACACAGTAGAAAGTTAAGCTTAGTTAGAGTTAAAAACTGTAGATTTGTTATAAAAAATTACTTTGACGTAAGAAAAATGCTTAAAACTGTCTCCAATTTTGACTCGGAAAATCTAGCAGTATGGGTCGATAAATTTAATTCAAGCTGATTGTGAGATACCGAAGGTTCTTCTGTAGTAATATTCCAACAATTTATTTGAGGCTAAAACCTAAAGAGTTACCGTTAAAGTTAGTAAGTATCTCAACTTTCTCAACTACCTACGGTGAATTTCGGGCAAAATTCTCCGAGTTTTGTACTTCCAAGGAATAACCTACTTGTAAAGCTTGGTTAAACCCACAGACCAATCCACAATTCTCTCGATGGTCTACTCTACCTGCCTTAATCAAATAAGCGAGTGTCCTCCTTACTCAAATAATGTCACACAATAAATTAATACCTTCCCATCTCTAATGGAAAGAAAAAGCCTGGAACACCCCAAATAAAACGTGTTTTACTAACTTTCATTTCACACCTTGACTGTCAGCCGTCAGCCCATTTTTGCAGTTATAATATTATCATTACTATTACATACGAATTTTTGAACCAAAATGCACAAAAACTATTTAAGAAAATTGAATGGCCCAATCATTCAAATGAATAATTAATTTTCCTCAAAATAGGTCACTTTACCCAACTCACTGCGCTAGTTTAGCAGAGTTAATAGGTGATTCCTTACACGCATTACGCATATAATACATGTGGTGCAATACTGCAATGGCAATCGAACAATGAATCACACGCTTAAATAGTTAATGTACGTATGCAAAATGTATCGATGACTAAGCTATGAAGTATAGTTCCCATTCCCATACCTTCAAATTTCAAACTCCTGGGAGTTTTTCTTGATTCTTTTGACCTCCAACGAAACTTCAGGAAGTCTGTGGCTCCAACTCTTTCAGGAAGTCTGTCTTTTGACTCCAACTCCAACTTCTAAATCCAGCACGATTTCTGAAAGTACAATAGTAGCTATAAAAGATAACTAGCCGAGACAAACAAAATACTGTCCACAGAAATGTGTGGAATGATTGAATGTTCCTCTTGGGGAATTTTGGGTCACAGACGAAACTAGTTAGTTTCTTAACGTACCTTTAGTTCCACTAGTTGAAATGACTAGGGATGATGATGATGATGATGATGTAACGTCTAATGACGGTGATTGTTGAATAGTTGAATTGTTAGTGTTGAAGCAACAGCAGCAGAGCGAGAGGACAGGAGTGCAGTGAGGAGCAGCCGCATGTAGTGATTACGACGTGAGACAACAACTGACTGAAGTCAAGAAGGGAAAGTGAAACTCACTTCCAGAAAAGTCTCACCTTGCACGAATCTCCCGCCAGCGCGCCAAACTTCAAACTCCAACTGTTAACACACACATTCACTTTGTTCTACTCACTTTCGTACACAGCAGGGCCCATATGTCTAATCGTGGTGGTGGTGTGCGGTGAAACAGTTAATCCCTAACTGTTCGTGTTTTTTTCTAATGCAAATTTTGACTTTTCAGATTCAATTAAGTTTGAAATTTGGTGGTTAGGAATTGTATAAAGTAAGATCGACGTGATATTGCGGAGAAAGGTGGTGTGGCGGTGGGGAAGAGGATCTTGTCAAGCTGGTTAAGGTGAGAGAAACACTATTTTTTGTATTGGGTAGATATTTGCTTATGTCATAGATGTAAAGGACGTAAAAGTTGAAATTGTTTCATCATGACAATGTGTTGGATTTAAGTGGTTTTTGTACATTTACTGATCGGGTAACGTAGATTCATTGGTAATGGTAATGGTTAACTATGTGAATAGTTGTGGGTTGTAGAAGGTGTGGAACACGTCGAAGGAATAATGGCAAGTAAAGACGGTGGGGGTAGACAAAGCGTCAACGCTGGTGGGGACGAAGATCACGTCCTCGACGCTCTTGCATCCATTAAAAGCCAAGTTTCGTGTGTTCTTAAACATCTACAGACAGCAAGGCAGGCTGCTGAAGGTCTAGTTGATTGTATTTGTCCCTTGTACTCAATTTCTTTCTTTGATCTTTAGTTTAAATCCAGTAGCATTTATGGTTTTGTACACCAACACCTGTAGATTTAGTTAATTACACTCACAGTAAGCTGTATGCCCTGAGAATAATACTTCATTGACTTGTAGTTATTAATTAAAAACTGTCAGTTTAGTATGTGAAGCATAGTGCATGCGGAATTCGTCCTGAAATGAATGACACTTTTAATTGGCGTCTCTAATTTTTATGGGGGTGCTGATATTACTTTTTGGTTATGGTTAGGTTATGGCGTTTGTTGTGTCTTTTTGCTGCACCTAACTGTACTATTAAGTGTGGTGAATTATTTATGAATGGAAGGTTTATCAAATAGATAAGGCAGCTGGACAGGCGGACACAATGGAGGGAGGGGATGCAGAGGAAACTAAGAAACCGGGAGCTGAAATTTCCCGTGATGATGTGAAAGCCCAAAGGGAGGCAAAGAAAGCTGCCAAGGCCGCGAAAAAGGGAAAAGCGCCGCAGGGGGCTGCAGTGGATCCTCCCGATGCAGTCAAACCCAAACTACCTGAGGTTAAAGGTAATTAGTTTAGTTAGAATTCGAATATTTCGAAACGTGTTGTAAGAGATGACTTTATAAATCAACCTTTGGTTTTTATCCTGCAGTTGAACCTGCTAAAGCTGCGGGTGAAAGTACGGTTGATATACCAGCGAAACCTAAACCAACTTCAAAGGCGGAAAGACGAGCTATTCAAGAAGCCCAGCGTGCAGCTAAGTCTCAAGGTGTGAAGGATAAGCAGTCTCCGACGACTGCTGGAATTCCTCAAAATGAAAAAGTTGCTACTTCAGCACATAAAGAGATTTCATCAAAGCCTAAAGTAGAACTCAATGAACCAAAAGCATCAGTAGTAGTAAATCAATCAAACAATCAAGAACCGTTTGTCAAAATTAAGCCTAAAGGATCAGAAGAGGAAGAGCGCCGCCGTGTTGAGCAGCGTAAAAGAAATGACGAATCTCTATTCTTTAGCTGGGATGGCTGCAAAACTCACGGACTGTTTCAGTGGGGACTTGATCGGGGAGTAGAAGTTTGTGGCAATCCTCACTTCGAAGATATTGAAGCTGGATTTCAAGAATTAGGAGAAAAATATTCGAGTTTTGTAGTACGAGGCTCCAACCAACGAACTTTGGAACTTTTAAATACTGTGAAGGATTATGTTGCCGAGTACAAAACTCCAGAAGGAAAGGGATTCAAGCAAGATATCAGTGCTATGTTGCAAAAGTATTTAAGCAAGTTAAAATGTTATCGTCCATTCGCTATTGGGATGAGCAGCGCAATCGAAGGGTTATATGCAGCTATACGGCATTTAGATGATGACGAATCAGAAGATGAGAGCAAAAAATATTTGGAGACGTGGTGCGACTCATTCGTCGACGAAAAAATTGAAAAGGCTGTAGAGTCAATGGCTCAAAAAGGATTCGAGAAAATCTTGGATGGTGATACTATTTTACTATTCAGTTTGACTGAACCTGTGTACGAAGTCTTCAAACTGGCTGGATCTTCAACGAAGAAATTCAGTATCATCTTAGCACTGACAAACGCAGGAACGTATTTAAGTGATTACAAGCGACTGAAAGAAAGTATAGGAGAAAAAACGCTACAAACTCAAGTTCGTATTAGCTGCATTAATATTTCAAGCACGATGTCGTACATTTCATCAGTCACCAAAGTGTTTCTTGGTGGTCATGCCTTATTCACTACCGGAGGTGTAATGGCTCACGCTGGCTCGTCAACAATTGCCCTTTGTGCTTCTCAGTTGAATATCCCTGTTCTATTTTTCTGTGAAACCTATAAGTTTTGCGATAAGTCGCCTACGGATACGTTCTACCAAGATACATTGGACTCTAAGGAAAACAATGTCAGTTTCGAAGAAGTGCCTACTTGTAAGATTTCAAATAACAATAATAAGATGTCAGATGTTACTATCGCCAGAATTAGATACGATGTCACTCCAGTTCATCTTGTGACGTGTGTTATTACAGACATTGACATGTTGCCTTCTAGTAGTGTTCCAGTTATATTGAGAGTTCAGGAAAGTCGATCGTTATTTAAAATGTAATTAACTTGATCAACAGAACACATTTTATAACTTGTCTGCCGTTTCTGTTGTCCTTCAAACCAAGCCTTGCTAGGACTGACAATTAGCGTATGCAAATTTTGTAGGTTCTGACAACTGAAATAGCAGGGTTTTATGTAATTTTAGTTGTATCTTCTTGTTGATTTGAGTGAGTGAGTGTTGAGTGCGTTAGGTCTTTTGACGAATATTTTGTTAGTAATGTGGTACATAGAAATTAATTGACTATCGAATAAATTTTGAAAACACTATAATGTGCTATACGTCAATAAATGGCGGTGGTTAGTGAGCGTTTATTCTTAACCTTAATTGCACATTTTTTCCCGTATCATCACATCACAGTGATTAAAGCGTTTGACTATAAATTACCTTGTGTCAAAAAAGTCAAGAGGTGATCCATTGATATCGATCGTGACCCATCGATCAAATTAAGTTTCATACACTTCTCGGCATACTGTTTACACTGGATTCTGGACAAAGCGTTATACACTGACAGCCGATTTGCACATGCTTGTTATTTTACCACTAGCCATCAGCGCCCGTGGAACAGGCATAGCAGTCCTGGGAGTATGAATAAAATGTTTAAAAAAACCATCGGAAACTCTGCTAAAAAAGCATCGCGAATGCCTTTAGTAAGAGTTACTGCCGGGTGAAAGCAAACTCCCGATTTTGCTCGGAGACTATGTCGCAAACGAACACACGGACAAACTCAGGCCAATTATTACTATGATAATGATGATGCTGGTAAGAAGTCAATTTTTTGCTCCGAACGATTCCGGAGAGGATTTCGTAGGTGTTATGAAAGGGGTTTGAGGAGCCTGGAGCTTCTCATATTTATGAAGAACTACAGCTTAAAGGGGAATTAATTCTTCTAGATATTTGGAACTGCGAGCATCATCTGAAGTTATTAGGTTACTGAAGATCCAGCTTACATGTAAGATATACATACACTTCTGTACTACGAAGCAAGAAAAACTGCGTTTTTCTCTCAGAGGTGAGTCCACTACTGCTGCCTTACCACGACCATCTTTCTAGAAGCAAACTAAGCACAAATCTAAAACGTGGACTGACAAGGCTCTGCATAAAGATACTCACCTTGAAAATTGACGTGGTAGTTTAATAATGAAGAAATATCAAACATCGGACCACATGTATCCTGCGAGATGTCTTAACGGTGGAGTGCATGCAGCTACACACTGATTGGTTGAGTAGGCTCTCATGTAAACCCGTATCACTGACAGATATACACGGTTAAAGGGTTATGGCTTGGATCTAATTGCATAGTGATAAGACACTTCATCTCACGTCATTACAAACTCTTGGATTTTTCCACTGTGGTTGCTTGTGCACAAGTTGAGTAGTAGTGACACTTCCATCCATAACTTCATGCTCTCACACCGGCCGGTGTTCTGGAATTTCATTTCGCTTGCCTTCACATCTGGACGAAGTGCAATTGTCTCAAAAGCAGGGTACTTAATTCATTATTCTAAGCATTACTCATTCATCGCACTGAAGTACTCCTCTGTAAACCTAAGATCGCATTATTTACTGTACAAAATAAGTTCAAGAGGAGGTGGTTGATGTAAAATGTGGGTTTCAGGCAAGATACCGACCGTAAAGATTACCATTTAACCTTTACCTCACCACAGTACCTCATTATTTTACGTCATACACAAAACGATAATGTCAAGTTCATCGTTTCCTTCCAATTTAACTTTACTTATTGCAGATATGTTAGCAGTATTACAGATAGTAAACCACCTCAAATGAATTGGTTATGTATAGACAGAATATAGTGGTATTATGAATGTGGTGCAAACACGCATTATAGCTGGGTTTAATTGCGGGTCTTCTAAAGTCTTATTAGCATTTTTATCATCATGAAATCGTGAGGATTCAAATTGGTTTGAGATTGTATCAGTCCTGTAAATAAACTATTTGTAGAAGTAAGAGAAATGTTTTGTCTGAAGAGCATTACAAGATTCCAACTCGAACTACATAGAGTCTCATGCTGAATTGAGAAGTAATGGTGATTGTTTTTAGGGGAGAGTTTCTCGATTTTTTGAATGATGTGCCTACATGCATGATTGTGAGTATTAACCAAAATAGTTATCATCACTAAAACTTGTAAATCCAACAGGAAAAATTAGGCAGTGCAACCAAGTAACCAAGTAGAATGTCAGCCACAGAACCAAGCAAGAAGCGAAGCAGGATGGGCTCCTCCTTGGAACAGTTGAAAAATTATACCACCGTCGTTTCTGATACTGGCGATTTCGAAGGTATGGCATTTCTAAGAATTTGGGTGACGAATGTGGAACTGAACTACATGCATTTTATTTTTGAATAGCCATCAAGAAGTATCAGCCTACTGATGCCACCACAAATCCATCGCTCATTTTGGCAGCTGCCAAAATGCCTCAGTATCAAGGTTTGATTGATGAAGCCGTTATTTATGGGAAGAAGAACGGGAAGTAAGTGATAGGATATATGATTCTGTGGTGATGAGCAATGGTCGGTCAAGGCGAATAGATTTCACCAGAAATTGTTTTTTTCTGGCAGGACTCTTTTGGAACAAATAGAATTGGCATCAGATAAGCTGTTTGTTCTGTTTGGAGTTGAAATTCTGAAGATTGTACCTGGGAGAGTATCCACGGAGGTCGATGCGAGACTGTCTTTTGACAAAGAGGCTAGCATCGCTAAAGCCAAGAGATTCATCCAGTTTTATGAAGAAGCTGGAATCCAGAAGGATCGAATTTTGATCAAATTGGGATCAACCTGGGAGGGAATCCAAGCTGCAAAGTATGTAAAAATGTTCTATTACATTTATGGAGCTGATCTGAATTCATTGGATGAGATTTTGATTACAGGGTGCTGGAAGAGGAGTATGGAATACATTGCAACTTGACACTCCTCTTTTCCATGGCACAAGCTGTAGCCTGTGCTGAGGCAGGTGTCACTCTCATTTCTCCCTTCGTTGGCCGGATATTGGATTGGTATGTAGCCAACACCAACCAGAAGACTTACGAGCCTCAAGATGACCCAGGAGTCAAGAGCGTGGCTCAAATTTACAATTACTACAAGAAGTTTGGATACAAAACAGTAGTGATGGGAGCATCTTTCCGCAATGCTGGTGTGTAAGATAGAGGAATCACGTTTCATCATCTATGCCAGTGTATTATATTTTATGCCTATACATTAAACAGGGGAAATTAAAGCTCTTTCCGGGTGCGATTTGCTGACCATCTCTCCTACTCTTCTGGAAGAGTTGGATGCCAGTCACGATGTCGTCGGAGAGATGCTTAGTGAGGGATCAGGTAACTAACGATAAGTCGTCTCACTATGAGCAACCATTCTGTTATTGGAATTCTTGTACTAAAACTGGAATTCAACTGATCGTAGCCAAGAAGCTTGACATCGACAAAGTGGAAATGAACGAGAAAAATTTCCGGTGGTTGATGAACGAAGATCAAATGGCTACTGATAAGTTGTCCGATGGAATTCGCAAGTTTGCAGCAGACGCTATAAAACTGGAAGCCGTGCTGAAGGAGAGAATCCAAAAGGCTTAAGCAACTGATATTACCATTGATTGCGTGGCAATCACTTTCCGTAAATAAACTTGAACACGCATAAAATATACAGCATTGGATTTTGGTCTTTTGAAGTACTCTCAGGTTTAAGAATTACATTTACAAAAGTCTTGGAAAACATTTTTGGATTTATATTTCTTTGCTTTAAATAAAAACTGTAGAACGTATGACAGTAGTATTAGTGAATCGTAGTGGTGCAGTTATTAGTGAATCGTAGTGGTGCAGTTACTCCGTAAGTGAAAGATAGAATATCCGAAGAAAAGTACTATATCTTATCTACCATCGCGTATATCTAGCTCGTATGTAAGTTGAGTACCTTTTCATCACTCTAAACTATGGGGCATGAATTCTTTAGTCTTTATTGACAATATGTAGGTGTTTTTATACCTAGGGAATTATTAAGTGTTACTCAAAGACTTGACACTTTATATCGATTCTTTATTTCACGTTAAAGAAGAACACCGGTTTCTTAACCTACACATGAAACAACAGAGAGTTTTGCGTTCCACATACGAAACTTGAGTAAGTTCAGTACCACGGCATAACCAAGTCAAGTGGTGTTCCTATATCAAACCTTTCACGTTGATCATAGATTGAATCTGTACCAGTATATCATCATTAGCGCACAGCACTTAAATATTTTAAAATATGACATCTTTAAATATTATCCTTATAGTTTCCATTCTTCAGCTCTGCATTCTCTAATGTTACAAAAATTAACAGAAACTTCTCAGAGGATAAAAATTCACCCAATTTTTTTTCTAATCTCCCAGAGTAACACAGTTTAAAATGCTCCTAGAAATTTGAAACACTTTGTTGTAAATTGTTTATTGATCACTATTGACCCGCAATTGAAATCAATGAAACTCAAGTAAAAATCTACTCACAATCAGTCGTAACTAAATCGGAAGAGAAATGGCTAATAAAGTTGTACTTTCTTAAACGAATAATTTGTATGTAACATTAGTTGGTTGCGTAACAATGTGCAAGTTCTGCCCTTCGTTTCACTTTCTTCATGCTGATCCGAATCCATCGTTCACTACATCATAATTCTCGTGGCTGCATTTACTCATACTTCTTTCCCTTCGAGAACAACTCTTCCATCAGACTTTTCATCTAAAGTGGACACAACATTACGTAAATCTAATTAAGGTGAAGGTATTCGCAAACAAAATCTGGTTACATACAAAATGTATTCTGTGGTTTCAACAGAAGCCCTTCAATAATAACGTAATATTATACACCCTTCATGGTTGTTCATTCAACGTACAAGTAAAATTAAGGTGTGATTACATACTACTAACAGGATTGTCTCACAGTACCCCTCACAAATTATTTAAGTACAGTTCTTTACAAATTACAACTATGAGACAAAAATAATTACCCTCTGTAATGTAAAGTAGAATTAACATTTAGAAAAAAACTTCAGTTTAGATTGCGTAAGACTCAAATAATTCAAACATTTGAAAAATTTGTGGAGATTGTATAACTAATCATGAGAAATTGTTGAAATGATAGAAAGTAAAGTTGAAAAATTTGTACGTAACACAGAGTATATAATACATAACTTACACTAGAAATACTTAACACTGATAACCTGACAATGAGTACGAGTAGCAACAGACAACTAACTCGGTGGATGTTAGAATGCGTGTGGTGATAAGCCTATTATGGAGATTGACATAAAAGGAGACAGAACACAAAAGTCAAAGCTTGCATAATACACACACACGGATTGGAGATTACTTGTCGCATACAATTAACATTAAAGTAGTAGGTAATTGTGGTGTTCTCGATTTGTACAAAGCTTGAAAATGACAGAAAGCTTACTACTAATAATATCGTGCATGTCAGAAAAGAATGATTGTGCTCTAAAACTGAGGTATGAAGGTATGATCTATACACTCACCAACACACCGCCTTGTGTTGTGGAATTAAGTAACAAAGGGGGATACATAATAACTTCTTTACTATTGTAAATTAAACACATTTCTTGTGCAAGAGAGAAAGTTTACATGTGTGTGTGTGTGCATGTACACACAATAATATATACGACACTCCACTGGGACTACTAGCCCTACGTAAAAATGAACAATTAGGGAAAAGAAAGGTAGATTACGTTGGCACGAAATGGAGAGACATGCGACAGATAGGACTAATTGTATGCTACCATAATTTAGCTAAACTTCTCACAGTACCTCGTTTCCTTGGTTGAATGACACATTATGAGGATTACAAAAAATAACTATTGAACTTATCAACTGACAACAAATGATGTCTACGTGATTATTACAAGTGGAGATGTTTACACACAAGAAAGATTCCGTATGGGAGCTCTACAACTTTCATTAGCTCTCTAACCCTCCTACTTCTTATCGTGCCTGTGTAGATTTCCTAGTGCTGAAACGCGCACTTTCTCCTCTGAATTCGTTTATACGTAAAAGCTGGTTATTCAGTGGTTCTCTGTGATGTTGGATTTTCTTTTATGTTTGCATGCGTTTTTGCGTGATATAATTTCGGATAAGAATATCTTGACGATAAAATTTTTGTCAGTTTGTCATATACGTGTGTGTGAAATGAAATTTCTCCTGAGTATGAATGAATATGTTTGGAAGTATATTGCTTGATCCTCAATATACAGGGTAAACTTTGATGACCCACTTAGGATCATCAGTCATTTCTTGTACATAATCTTGTGTGTGAATTTTTTTGATTATGACGAGTTTCCTTGGCACTCCACTTCATTTACTTTTATAGACGAGTCTAACTTCTCCTCTAATCACAGCTTAGAGTCTTCTTTCTCCTGTGGGGGACAATTTGGAAGACAATTATTAATGGTGGACCTGCAAACCTGAAGGACCATCTCTCTCTTTCAGTTTAACGAAGATCGCTTACGAAACTGAAGCTCCTATTCAACGAGTGAGGTGTATTGTTCTCCTCTTCAATTGTTTCCATAGGGTCTTCTGTCGAAATTGCTACGGATTCGGTTTTAATGCCTTCCTCTTTCTTCTTTGCTTCCTCCTGCAACACATAGTTTAATGACTAAGTTTATTACTTATAAAAAGTATAAAGTTAAGTAGAATGGAAGTGTTTCACAAGTGGGTGGCTGCAATAAAAGGTAACTACACTCAAGTTGGAAGCGGATAAATAGGTTTAATTTATTGTTTTAAAGTCAGGATGGACGGAAGTTTTGATGATATTTTGGAGAAGCAAGGGAGCGCAGAATAAACCGGAAGGTGGAGGAGGAAACAGGTCTCAAAACATATTCGTTTTGATTATGGTTCATCTAATAAAGTTCGTGTCATCTTTCATCAAGCGAGGGTACATATAATATACGATGTACGTAGGGCTGAGTGAGGAGAGTAATGTAATTAAGTTCAACTTTAATTCACTTAAGAAGGATCCTCTGAGTATCACCACCACCACCACGACAAGAGTTCCACAATGAGTAATTCAAAAATGAGGAAAGATGTCTAGTCTGGTTGTGAAAGCGAATGATGAAGGAAATCAAGTTAGGCGGAGGGCTTAATAAGTCAAATTGAATGTGGTTGTCTTTGAACTCATTGCGGAGTAAATTAATTATAAACGAGTCATTTTGGGAACAATAAGTCAGGTTGGTTGGGAAAATTCTCCAGACACTTTGGTGGTAAGTATGGTATGGTGATACGAGGAGAAACCACAAGGAGAGAGAAAGGAGAGATTGAGGTTGTTTTAATTGGTTGCTCCTACCTTTATCACATTCATCCAGTATCTGTGGTTGTCCTGAAGATGCTTCGTGTGGACACAAAATATTTTTCTCTTTAATCTTCTGCTCTCATTCTTGATGTCATCTGAGTAGGAAGACTCGTCGTTTTCATTGTCCGTCTCTGGACAACTCATGATCGATACTTCGTCCCCTGTTGCTTCCCCGTCATTTGGTTCCTCGTCGTCATCGTCGTCTTCCCAGTAGCCTGGAAGGAGCCCTGCCTCTGCACACGCTTTGCACAAGGGAGCTACCAAGTGATTTATAAAAGACTCCTGAAGTTTGGCAAGTTGGGGGTGATATCTGTCCATAAATGGAGAGATTGGTAGGCCGAGACGGACTTCTTCATCCCCTGAGGAACATAAGAGCACATCACTATTTCAAACTTTTCCAGAATCGTTGCTCACAAACACACACAAGACTGGACTTTGAGTTACAACCTATTCTCTCTTGCTGTATTTGCTCAGAAGAAATTAATTATATGAGGCCATACCTTGTTCATAAAACTCTTCGGCAATTCGGTACGTCCATTGCACATGAATGTCGTGGAACTTGCAGGGACCATTTATATCCGCCAATTTAATGCATACTTCCATGACAAGCAAACGATCCTCCTCAGAAGACCAATCAATTCCTGGAGAGTCGTCTTCGTTCACCTTCGAGTTGAACTCGGACAGAATCTCAAAGTGGCGTTTCAGATCAGTTGCCAAGATTGCCTCGATGACGAGAAAACGAAACCTTTTGAATTCAGCCTTATCAAGATACTTCAGAAAATTAAACTCCTCGTTGTTCAGCAAAAGTCCCCAAGCTGCAGCTGCATGGTGATTCTCCAAAACTGATCGATCATTGTATAAAATTGCCTGAAATTTCATACATAAATTCAAAACCGAGACACAAAACTTCCTCTCTTCCTTCTAAGACTTCTCATAAGTAAGCATAAATGAAGGATCCGTTTTCTGTATACATCTCTAATAATAACGAATGGAGAGATGGATAAAGGATAACCATAGGATAACCGAGCAGAGTCTCACGTTGCCTCCTTTCCAGACCCTTTGTGTCTATTTGGTTTTTTACTTTCTCCACATGAGCATCAAAGCGCACTCAAAATTAGTTAGAACAGCTCATTGTGAGAGACTTGCAAATCCCTACAACTTTGTGGTGTTTTTAATATAAAAAGCTACTCCATACTGTGAGAAACTCATCTCTCTGGAAGTGTCTAGACTCTCTTATTATTACAACACACGTGAATGGTTGCTCAGCGAAGTAGCATAAAATTCGTTTCAAGTTGGCTTTTCATGAATAAATGTGATTAAGCTAGGGATCCCAGTAGGGAGAAAGTCGGACCACATTAAGTGGAGGATATTATGAAAGTAGCGATGAAGTGTAGCATATTGAGGGCTTATCAAGAGGAAAGATCGAGTTTCTTACGTGGGGAGAGTGAGTCGTAACTAAGAAAGCGTTGGTTCTTCCAGGATGATCGTAATCATGCATGGCAGCTGCCGTGTACAGGGCCATAAGCTCAAGTGCGGGGAAATTAGCTCCCATGATCCCGTAGGACGCCTCTTCAACATTAAAGCAGGGCCTGTGACCGGGCCAATCTGCTGAACATCCAAGTTTCATCAATCACTGTCATTTCACCGTATTATTCATTACAACGTACGTAGTACGCACACAAGTTGTCAACACGCATTCTCCTTAACACACCAACACTTTCGATTGAGTGGGTGAAATACAATGAATCATTGCACAAGATCAATCTGTTGTAGACTAATTGATAAACCGAGGTGATTTAGGATGGAGTCTTAGATACCGATACATTATCTTAATTTTGTGATTCCTCGGTGCTTGACAGAACTCATCAATCTACGGCAAAGACACTTACCAGCATTCGGGGTGTCTGGATCGGGAGGTATCATTTGGAAGCCAGGGATAGCTTGGGTGGTGAAGTAAAACACTCCTTGCAGCACATCCGCTGCGTGCATCCTATTGTGATCTGTCAAGTATCATTAAAGCCACAATCAGTCTCCTTCGCTTCTGCTCTCTTACGCATTTTCGCCCTTCCTTACATGGTTTGTCGCGATATCCCAACTCCAGAGCGTGGAAGTAGCTGATAAACTCTTTAATTGGAATTCTGAATGTCTCAAATAGCCCAGTCTCAAGGAACACTTTATAGCACATCTGTAAGCATTTAGTCGAGATTGATGATGAAGGAAAGAGACGTTTAGACGTAATTCAGTGTAACTGAATGAGACACTTACATGACTGAGTATTTGGGTCTTGGAGCTGCGTTCTAATTCGAAAATCGGATAGTCCCATTCATTCAGTCGGCAGAGGTAAGAGTCCAAAGCAATGGCCGGAAGGTTGAATTGTACTTCATCACTAGTTATAATCACTGCATCACGGTACTGAAAAGAGAGACCGCGAAGGCAACTATTAAACCGCACGATAGAAGATCCCTTTCTTCTTCATAAATATTACATCAAGTTACAAAGAATCAAAGAGACTTCATAGGAATAATGTTAGTCGTGTAAAACGAAACTTTCCACAGATGGATCTTTTCTCCGGCTCCCTCCCATTACTATCTTTGATGAACTAAGCTATCATCATCATCAAGTACAACAAGGATTCTCTCCGGACTTTCATCAGTCATCACTACAATACGTTCTATCTCTTTCTTTAGTTGCATTTATTTGCCTCTGGGAACAACCAACATTTGATTTGTATCGAGTTTTACTCTCTCCTTCTCTTTCAACTTTCTCTGTTGTGTGGGAGTACCCTTTCTGCCCCAAACAATGCAAGTTCCTCCTTTCGATTGTGTCTCTCTTTGTTGCTCACCACTGTTAAAAGAAACTCTACTACAAGAAGTGAAGAGCTTCGAACAAAATAAATTCTGTGTCGTTTTATTTGATGGTGTAATCTGGATGACTTGCTCGTGTATAACATGTTCCGTATTTACTGTACAGTACGTATACTGTCATAATTCGTACAGTAGAGATTTATTCATATGGAGGAAATCCCCATAAATAAGGCAACTTTGTTTGTGTGATTGATGGAAAACTGGTGTATGTCGTAAAGAAAGTCTGGTTGCAGCAAGAGATGTAGGGATTGTGGCTAAATGAAATTCGGTGGTTTTTCAGACAGCACATAATCGACAACTGGTATACAGTGAAAGTGTAAGGTTTTTGTCGCAAGAGTTCAAGGGACATTAGATGGAAGTAATTAGGGTAAAAGGAATCACGAGGAAATTCTTCTCATCGTTAGTCTTCGAAGAGAATCAATTATGGGAAGATTGAGAGCCTCTCTTTCCCTCTGACATATTGTACTTTCTCCAGGATTCATTTATTTGCTGGTTCTTCTCTTAACACACCTCTCATACATGTCAAGGCGACTACACACACACACTGCATGTATATTCTTCTACATTATGGTGATGGTCATGATCTGTATCTCATTAACACAAGAATCCTTCACCCTAAGCTTGTCCAACTCTCTCTCTCTCTGTGTGTGTGAACAAACAAAACCTAAGAGAAAGTTACGAGGAAATGGAAGATGGAAGATCACGTTCTGATCGTCATATCACCAAACCACACTACCCGGAGGGAAAGTAAAAAAAACAGGAAATAACAATAGACCGGATGACTAAAGTGTACACAACGAATGTTGGTATACACTTACACAAGATAAGAAGAGAAAGTAACACGTTTCGAAGGGCAAGTTGGAAAGTCCAGAGAACGGAGAAAGTAGTTAATAGATGCGCTAAACAGTTCGAAAATCAATATTAGAGAAGACGACTAAAAAGTATACGAGGATCCTAAATTTCCAGCCTTATTTGGTGAACATAGGAAACAGGCGACAAAGTTGTAAGAATTGCCACGGACTTGGGAGAGTAGTAGATGTCCGATCATTACTTGTGAGAAGAACCAGACCATTACACTATTACTACTGGCCACCAGACTATAATAATAAGGCTATTGGACATATATATATATATGTATACTACATGTACACAGACCCTGGTGGTTTCTTACAAATGGGTAAAGTGTATATAGTTTATTTCTCGGAAGGAAAAAGTTATCCGCGTTGTCTCTCAACATGTCATATGTCAAGGTGGAGAGCGTCCAAAATAATACCTTCGTACCATGCCTAAAACCTTACAGCCCGGAGGAGAGGAAAATTAATGTTTGCTTGTCAAACAGATGAGGAGCATTCGAAAGGGAAATAAAAACTCTTTTAGTCGATACATCAGAATACTGCAAGAAGGAAGGGGACTATCATTTGTAAATATTATTTGTTTTTAGCAACTCTGCATCTCTCTTCTTTTCTAGGGTATTTCCCCGTCTGGCTAATGGGAAACTCGGAATGAGATAGCCTTTCATGAGTACGCAGTACATTCCAAAGAATTCTTAGAATGCTACTACACACACACAGACAAAAGATATTCGACTTTGGCATACGGAATGAAGTTGCTTGTATAGTTCGGAGTGGATACCGTGCAGTTATATATATATACTAAATATAATATTATGTGGTTTTCATGACGTGTCTGGGGAAGGTTTGTGAGAAACAGTTATTGTATAAATTACGCTGTCAGATTTGGAGTAGAGGTACATGAGAGTGCGATAGGATATCTGTGTAGGATCTTGGGCTCCCGTGTATAGTAACGTAAGAGCTTAGTATTATGTAATTCTTGTGTTAGACAGGTTGAGTGGCATTCTTTGCGAATTGCATATGAATGAATCATCAGAAGGGAATTTATTTCACAGGGTAAGGAGGGAGAGAGAGAGAAAGCGTAAAAATGCAACTGCTTTGTCAGTCGTTTTGGTTGTGAGTAGAATGTTTGTGCATGTGGTGAAAGGAAGGTGTAGTTAAGGGAAAAGTGGGACGGTGGATGTTGGGGAAGAATTATGTGCGTCATTTTTTGACAGTCGGGTAGGATGGTGAAATGCTTTGAAGAGGTGAGGGCAAATGAGTTTGTGTGCAAGCCATTGAGGATTGTTGGTGAGAGAATGTTCAAAGGACTTACATCTTCTTCAAGAGGAACTCCCTCTTGATCTTGATCCTGGGGCTCTTGGAGAGTAAAAGTCACAGGACTCAGTCTGACTGAGTTGGAGTGTCCTGACGAGCTGTCCGGAGGTCCGGGACCGTCCCCAAGGGTGCTCGCGTTGCTGCAGTCCTCATCAGGATTGTCCAAGTATGATGAGGTGGTGAGATTCTTTCCACTGAGGAGCCCTAAGGAGTCGCCATCATTGACGAGAATGGAGCCATCAGTCTCTTCTTCGTGGGTCGACTGGAATATCACTTTGGGAGGGTCCGTGGAAGCAGTGGGGGGTGGTTGGTGCCCTGTGGACGCTTGGCTGGGCGGATTGTTTGTAGGAGTGGAGAGATTTGTTGCCGAATTGGAAGGAGAGAGGGATTTTCTGCTTAAACTACTGCTTGAAGAGTCGATTAGCGACGTTCTCGAAGGAGGAATGTCTCCAGCTGCTGTGGCTGAGTCCCTGCGTTGATTGTGTCGGTAATTGCAGGGACTTGGGTCCCTGGACGGGACTGGGGAAGGGATTGGAGAAGGAAGAGGGGTTCCCACAGGGCTGCTTCTATTCGAACCGGCTGCTGAAACGGATGCAGAAGCTGATTTAACAATGCCAGAGCCAGCATTTGTCGAAATTCCCGTGGATGCAGCCAGCGCATTCAGATGGGTCAAGTCTGAGGGAGACAAAGGATGGAGACTACAAACTGTTTTCCTCTGGTTTTGATTAGAATTCGAAAACTCTTGTTGGCTGAATCGACGACGGCTATCTTTTTGTGTGCAATCCATTCAAGAGATGCATTCCACATTCCATCAAACCAATTCCATAAGAATCCAAAAATCGCCAGAAAAACAGACGAACACCATTTTAAGTCATCATGCAGTTGCAGAAGCAAATTTGCAGCGATGATAATTTATATCATTCATCCATGAGTCGTAGTTTTAGCAGAGCAGGCAATTTTTGTTCATTTGTTATCACATTCCAAGGAATCAACATGAAAAAAGACAATCGACCACAAATAAGTATTTACACGCCATAAATTATTCCCAGCGGCTGTGCTTTCTTTCTTTAGTCGCGTACGTGTGGGTTCATGTGATATGGGTTGTTCAAAAATTCGACTTGTTTTTTGTTACTTGTGTTTCCGCTCCTACTTTCCAACTAATGCTAATTAAAAAATGCTCCCGACCCCCATCACTCTCACAGAATTAACAGAGCAACGAATAGTCGTATGGGCTTAGTTAATTTAATCTGGGATCAAACGAGCCACTCAATTAATTTCTAGATGCCTAATTATACTAATTAGTGTTTTATTTCAAGCCAAAAAGGCTAAACAACAAATGAACGATGATTTAGTTGATGTACTGATCCCTAATAATTTTCATTATAGAACTCGGTCAAGGCATTAGTTTCATGTTCTTTCTGTTTTCGTGGACTTTCTTTTAGAGTAGCTCTACACAAGAAGCAGTGTAAGCAGGGCTCAACTTGTCTTGATAATGAACAAGCACTCTCACTGTGTTATGAGAAGAAAGCCAAAGCAAATAATGTCGAGGAGCAGGCAGGATGTTTTTGTTATTGTAGGACGAAGAGAGTAAAGGATAATTAGCTGTAGTTTCCCCATGTGATGATGATTATGTGAAGAATAAAGAATTTGACATGCAATGGAAAAAGACCTGAGTTGTAGGGACTAGGGACTATGGTTTTGACATTAGACTTGAAGAAGAATTTCATTTTGGTGACATACGCTGGTATTATTAGTCAAAGTGTCCTACAGAGTGGTGCATCATGTTTCGAGCTTTAAGGCTGTCTTGTCTATTCTACTGGCCTACTGCCTACTGGGCAGTGAAACACCGATCATAAGGCTTTCGGTGGTTATGATTTTGCGTTCAATTAACTCCCCACTGTTTGTTTGAGAAGAGAATACTAAGGGAATTAAAAGGATCTGCGGAGAGCACAGCATAATGAAAATTTGAGATCTCTTCAGCTTAATTAATCAGCCATTATACCTCAGTTCTAAGCCCGTATCATCCTGTTTGCCTCCTGAACTTATCATATCTTTCACTAGACTATGAAATAGGAGTACACAAACTATGAAATGAACGTCATGTCTATAACAATATGTGTATACGTTCCAATTAGAATCACTATACATTATTGCAGCGTGTGTTTTTCCATTGCTGTATGTAAAGTTGGAGATACGCTAATAGGCCTATCCTTACTTGATTAGTGAACAATAAAAACGAATTTGTATGGTGTATCGTCTAGTTTCTCCATGTAATGCTACACGTAGGTATTCTGTGCATTGTCTTTTGAGATTGAGCAAACAAAAGATTTAATTTTGTTGAGCATGACTAGACGTATTGTGGGTTAGTTGTGGGAAGAGAAAGCGAATAAGATACATTGAAGCATGAAAGAGGTAAGGGAAGAATGAACTACGTGATTCTATATTTAGGGAGATAAGCACAATAAACACAATGACAGGGACATGATTGTGGAGTGTGACGGGTGATGCGTGGACTCGGTATGAATATATTTATCGCAGCGGATCACTCCGACATTCATATTGTTGAGATACAACGTGTGTACAGTATAATGAATCATGCAAACACCGGCTGGACTTTCTCCATAATCTGCTTGGGTGTCTAACGTTGGAGTAGGAAAGAGTGGATTCATGGACAAGATGACAAGAATTAGCAACAAGGAAAGGTTGAGGAGAGGAAGTGAGCTGGATGTTCAAAATGGCGGACTAGTTTTTGGGAACCATTCCAATTCCAAAAGCAATGCGAAATTTGCATAGGAACGACTGACTCGTTATCATAAACAGAGAGAACACACATATATACCTTGATAGGACAAACTTGTGTACACACAGAACGAGCGATTCTTATAGGCATTAATATATATTATCCACATCTCCACTTAAGGCTCAGTCAAGTTAGAAAATCCCATTAAATCTGGGAAAAATGTCTTTTTGTTACTGGTCTCAATTCTTATCAGGTTTCTTTGAAGTTGCGTACAAACATGGAATTCTGTGTATGTATGAGTATCAGAGGAGAAGAAAGCGGAGAGGAAATTTAGAGATAATCTTTTGAGGAACCCAGCCATCTGTGCTGCTTTCACTTGGAAGGAAGTGAGAGTTACAGAATGAATAGATCCGTCAGCCTGGATACTCATACAGCGTAAGAAAAGGTGTTATGTAATTGTTGGACTGTTGGTGACGCTCGGTGGGGTTTGAATTCCTTGGAGTGACAACCCTTCGTCCCCACACACATTAGTAAGGAATTAAATGTGAAGCCAACCTGTGGAAGCGTTTAGAGCGAATGCTGAAAAGCTGCGAGCTTTATGAGAAGCCTGAAGGGCAGCATTTTTGGAGTGTCCACTTGACAGAGGTCCACTGGCACAGCCACTTGTCCCCACAAAGCCCATTTTAAAGGAAGCAAAGGCTGGAGAAACTGGAGTGCCTTTGGGCTGACTTTCTCTTTCCTTATCAGGAAAAATGATGGGCACCAAGCCACACTGCTGGGTTGGACTGCTTCCAGGAGTTCCTTCTGTTACACACATCGACCACACACTATAGTCCCTTCTTTTAGTCAAACTTAATTTACTTCAATTTTCCACACAACTGAACACTCAGGCTTTCAATTACTCACTTCAAATCTATCACTAATTAGTAATTTTAACCCAGCCATTCGTTACAAATTAGTATTGAGATATTAGCAAAAATTAAGAAACTCATCTCCTCCCAACCCGTTGGCAAAGTCAAAAGTTGTATTATTAATAATTAATAATATTAATAAATAGGCCTCTTTTGCACTGAGAATCTCACAGTTGTGCTGGTTTGACACCTCTACACACTTTGTATAATAATGTAGTGGTGGAGACTGTCTGTAAGTTAGCTACATTACTCGCCCTCTCTCTACTCATGCAGGCTGAAGGAACGGTGGCACGAGCAATTAATAACCGTTCATTCGTACTGACGAGCAATGCAGAATTAAAGCCAAAAATCCGCATGTCAAAGTTGAGATTGATGGAAGTGAAATAGAGATCATGCACTGATGGTGCTACAAATCCTTCTCCGAAACTTGGCTCTTTCTTCTGCTACTCTCTGAATTCGTGACCTTCGCACACCAGATTCACACAATGCCCACGAGATTACAAGGCTTACCCATCGTAGATCGAAAAGATGCAGATCTTCGGCGGCGAGAATGAGGCTGGGGCTCAAGTGTCGGCTGCAACGGAAGCGATCCAAAGACCATTATATGGCACTTTTTGCCTCACTTATGGAGATTGGTATATAGAGTGTAGAAGACTCACCATTCCAGTTGCTGATGTGGTGGTAGTCCACGTGCTTGTCGACATTCGCCGCAGTAGATTGGCAGACACCCCCTTCTTTCCAGGTCCAGAGTTTCGCTGTGGAACACAGTTAGGGTCAATTAGGATTCATACAAACGCGTGAAACTCTTTCGGGGCTTCGAATAGCATTAAATATGGATGTGTATGGGTAATATGTATGTATAACTTCATAGGATGATTTATGGAATTATTCAACAACTTGCTATTATTCTGCAGGAAGAATATGTGTAAACAACAAAATGGTGAATTGTTTATTAAAGTTTTGTGTTGCAAATTTCCAAGAATCTTCACTTCCTTATTCTAAAGGAGGCTTTTGCAAGTTGCGCAGCATGCAAAATATCCGATTCTCCTCACGAACCATATATACACTCCGACCCACTACATTCTTTTTACAATTCTGCACCATGTCTAGATAGTTCAAAGTTCAATGGTTGTGTGACATACATTTTGTGAATCACATTTATTTGATGCATGAGATTCTAATCCTCTGATGTTTCGTATTTTCATATCACACGTGGATTTGATTGATCTATAATTGAACATGAATTCGTGTATATTAAATTCTTGCCAACGTACGTCATCCATGCGGGAATAAGTTAGGCCGTTAGGCACGCGATTTTTCATCAATTTACTTTCACGTCCAACTCTAATTGTGCTACATATGTTGTAACTGTTCAATCAACTCATATCTGGCATTCCTTCAGTCTTAACACCTCGGACGTGGGGGACACTAATGAAAACCCGTGCATTCACTCGTCTAGCTTTTTCCATCCAGCCGATGCTTTCCCCTAGCTTTACTATAGCCGTACAAGGCATGAAATAATATGAATATATTTCTTCTTTGAGTTTCCACAGTATACAAATGCACGTAGGCCTGAAGTAGGAGAATCTGTTTGTGGACACTGTGGACACACAAGTCTACTGGGTGGAGTAGAAATAATTCTGCTGAGAATGATTAGCATCCTTAGATTCGAGAAAGTTCGATAAAGTTAGAAAAAAGAATGGATTGATTGCACGAAGCATTCTTGTGGACTCATGCCGAAAACAAAATCTTCAGCAATCCCATAAGATCGACTGCTCGGAGTCTCTGAGTGAACATTCGGGTTGTGTGCTAAGGAATGTGTTGACAACGACAATGTTCATTGATTAAATAAAACTTTATTATTTCCTCTACTACAAATAGGCTTCCTTTCTTTCCGATTTCATTTCATTTTCTTTTTACTGCCTGCTCTGATCTCCTTTTTCCTCTTTCGTGTGATTTGGTCATCCTTGAACAATTTGAACTACAATACACACGCTAGATGCACTATGGTTCCATTATAAGACACATCCTGGACCAATCCAGGATCCAACCATCCAACCCTCTCCGCACAAATATATTTTCGTCTCCATCTCCAATGGCATAAGTAAGTGGCGCGAGGAGAAAGAGTAAAAATCCTTTTCTCCTTCGTTACTTTGAGTTTTGGGAGTGAAAGTGCAGAATTGAAACCAACTACGACGTTCCTTCTGTTCCATCCATCGATGAGCTTGTCGTGTGTGTATATATATGCATTTGTTTTTCGTTGAATACTAAGTATAAAGGAAGGACAGAGGTTGGAACACGGCTATCGCAGTAGTGCACATGACGAAATACTTTAACTTGTACACTAATACTACTTACAATTAGTGCAGTACCCACATAGTACCCACAGATGTGTATTGACCGTCAGCAAGAGCAGGATTTCCTGGGGATGTTTGGGAGTTTTGTAAGAATAAGTCTAAAACGGATTTAACAGTTTGTTTGTTCCAGGGAAAGGAAAGCTTTCTCTGATAGAAAAGTTGTCTGTGATAGTAACCCCATTTTGTAATGTGTTTCTCCCTACTTTTGTGGTGTGCAGTGTGCAGGGTGAGATGAAAGGCTTGCCTGATGGACTGGTTGTAATCGGACTTTTTAGACAACTCTGGCTGCTTTGACTGATATGTAGGATTGTAGAGTGAATGCAACTTGACAGAAGAAAGAAAGTGGGTTCATAAAATAAATGTTTAAAATGTTTCGAATGGAGTTCAAGCCTTCCAGGATTATTAAGTGACGGTATGTTTGGAGGAAAGTTTGTTAGTGGAAAAGTCCATGTTTCATTTTGGCTGAGGATACAAAGAGTGAATCACGGAATGGGTATTTTGTGGTCGACTGTGGTTTCTTTCAATGTTTAAGTAGACGGACGATAAGTCTCGAAGGAGTGATTCAAAGCACAAACCGTACAATGTCTTGCAATTTATGACTCAACCTGTAATGAAATAATGAAATGGAGTTTGCGACGGAATGGAAACTAGATGAGACTTTCAGGGTCGAATGGTAGATCCACTGCCCTCAGTCCTCAGAGTGCGCTCTGCTTTCACTGACTTCCAGCTACGTGCTTCAAGGGATATTGGGGACAACTTTTTTGCTGTGGTTTACTGATTGAAGATACTCTCGTAGGCCTTAAGGGGGCATAAAGGAAGCAAATAAAGTCATGAGGGGATGATGGAAGTTATTGACCACACGTACAACTTTCCCCGAGTCTCTCGTAATGAAGGAGTAAGTCCTTTTCTATTCGCCAGTATTATTTGGGAGAGATTTTACGGGCACTTTCAAGTGACTTTGACGAGACCACAAGTCTTACAAGAGAAACTGTTGACAAGTGAAACCATTGCACGCAGTGTGAGATAACTATAAAACATGTCGCATGAAGAGGCTGACAGTATGTGTGTGTGTGTGGGGTGAACAGATGTGACTTAAGGAAGATGCGAAAGTACCTTAGGCATGGAGGATAGTTTTTCCCCCGTGTAGGGAATTTCATCGACATCGGAAGTGTAGTCCGGGTCTGTGGAAAGTGTCAACGGAGCGGGTCTCGGTCTGGGATTGCAGTGGATTGGAACAGAGGTCGGTTTGAGAAGTGTGGCAAGAGCTTTGAGTCCAGCAACGACACTCGGTGGTAAAGCCGTCTGGTCTAGGAGCATCTCGGTTATGATGCCATGAGCCTCATAAAGTAAGGATGAGTCAACTCCACTCGACCCCTGCAGAAAACAAAAGCGATTTAATTTAGAGTTAAAAGGACGCTTGCACAATCGTACATAATCTTTCTCGAAAATTAAATTCCTCGGAGAATATGAGCTCCTTGCTTGAGCACACACGCATGGAGAGTCCGCCATGTAAAATTTGAAATGAAATAATAAAAGTGGAAGAAGCTTTGGGGCTGAGAACAATGAGGGAAATCATCCGACTGCATTCCACGAGAGAAGTTATGCTGAAAATGTATGTCCGCTTTTGTGTTCGTAAGACCTTCGCTCGAGTTGCACGCGAGCGTTTCATTTTTACTGTTCCTTCTTCTGCCACAACACGTACAAATGCCCTTTGGCACTTTCCGAGTGAAAGCAATTCTTTCATCATATGCTCCCCGTGTATTGACGTGTTTCGGTGACATTCTTCCCCCACTGCGAGATGAGATCTCTCGTGCTTCACTTCCTCAGCAATTCCTGATTTTAATTATCACTACTACTACGTGTTCTGACGTACTAGGTCACCTTCTTACATCCAACCATAATTTATAGGTTTAATGAATAAAGCCTTTATGATAATTCTCAGTCTCAGAAAGACGAGCACACGCAAAGGCTAAGTTTTTCCTCAGACTTTCTTTTAAATGGTTGTAATGGGTGTGTGTGTGTGTGTAGCTGAAGTGTGTGCGTGCGTAAAAACCTTTTAAAAGCTTCTCGTGAATATTTTATTTGGAAATGTCACAAATCACAGTCCATAACTTGGACTTGATTCTCGCCCTTCTTCTTCGTGGTTGCATATAATGTACGCGTATCTGCAGTCATGTTCATACATACTGTACATGCAAAACTTTCTTTACGACCCAACTTTACAACTCCGTCAGGCTTGATCAAGGAAACTACTTATTTCTTGCGGCCGCTCTGTTGTAGTTTTAACCCTAGTTCCGTCGCAGTTGGGAAAGTTGACACTGACCTGTTACGATTGGTTCACATGGAATAGTATATCGCGTTTCGCAGCTGCTAAATTGTAGCTTTATTTTCACTTTTCTTTTCTCTGACTTGAGCTTGATTAATAAAATGATTAGAATGTTTTTTCTCTTTTCTTTGGATTGTGGTTTGACTTCGAAAATATCTTGATAAGAGCATTGCTGCCCAAACGCCGATATTATGAAGTTAGCCAAAGACTTGACTTATCTATTGGTGTGTGTAACTTGTAGAGAAATAAAGGATAATAAAGATAGTTGATATTGGACAAAGAAGGATGGATATGTCCCATCCTGAAGGGAGTAAACTAAATGATTCAGGGTACATTAATGATGATGAATTAATCAGATTTAGAAATGAGCAATCGTCTTCGTGAAGAGAAAGTTGCAGTTTTAATGAGAAGCTTGAGGTTGAATGAAACTTTTTGTGAAAAGATTCATCGCATCGTAATGAAGCTGTGAGTAAAGTTGGCACAGTTTGAGTGATTAGTTTCGGAGAAAAGAAGAGTTGACTTTGTTCTCTTGGGTAACTCACTATATTCTCTAAGAGGAGTTAATGCAAAGGAAAGACTCCACTTGAAAGAAGTGGTTGGATAAAGGAGACAAGGATTGTGTGTGTAAATTGGGAAAGAATGACCTGCACATCTCCTGAATAGACACTCCGCTTCGGTTGACGGGAATGACCATCTTTGTGAAATGATGAGGCCATCACACACATCGTGGATACTCTGGATACAGAGATACAGAAAGGTAGAAAGATAGGAAGGAAAGGAAGTTAACCAGGGTGGGCTCAATTGTGCGTCATTCCATTCTTCAGGATTTTATTCAAGATTCCATTACTCCACTTCCACTTCAAGTCTACTTGACTCTCTTTTTAAGAGTTTCTCAATATCTCTCCATGGACAAATTGTCCGAGTCCATCTCAGGCTTTCCAATCAGTAATAAAAGCCCAGATTTTATCTCTCTGTCTACCTCCATATATAGCCTTTTTCATATAGAATACAAATGGGCTTTTGGATTTACCTGAGTCAGTCAATCTATTGGTAACACATTGCAAAAATACATTGTACGAATAACCTTTGCCCTTCATATTTCGATGTTTTCCATTTGAAAATGCCACACGTACCGTAAAAGGCTCCTCTTAAAGAGATAAGAAGATACAAACGGATGGAACACTTTTCTCATCCTTGAGTACGTAGTAACCTTTGAGTCTGTAGTAGCTTCTCTCTTCTCATTCTTCATACTCAACGCATTTTCAAACAGACTCCAATAACTCACAAATCCGATCGATGATTCGTGCAAATATTTCGTGAATTTTTAAAGAAACTATCTAATTAATTGAATTCTCTTTGTTGCAATTTCCTTTTTAAAATTACATTTTAAACTGTATGGCACCTCTCCTCTATAACCTCGCCGAATCGTGTGATGTGAAGTAACTTACCTAGTACCTACTGCGATATATTTAGGAACTCAAATACAATTATACCAGAAATCGTCTCTCAAACAGTATTTTCAAAAGCCTCGCTGAATGTTCAACCCATGTTGACTTTGCAGTTTCCGATTTAATAGCAGAGTTCATCCGTACTACATACGCTTTCATGTGGTTTGTAGAAAACGAAATAAATGTGTCAATTTAATTAAGATAGAAATGTAAGCTGGATTAATGACTGATAAACACAAGACTTTCTCCGGTGTCTGATAATGAGTAATGCTCGTCCTCTCTACCGTTGGGGTATGTGTTTGAATTTGTTAATAGGTCTTCTGATTCTAAATACTGGAATGGCTCACTATTCGTCATGAACGGAAGTGGAAGAATAAATACTGTAGAGAAAAGTTACAGATAAATAGAGACATTGCCATAAGCGTGGAATTTATCTCATACCTCGGAAATATAGAGATCGTGTGTGCCAGAAGTTGCACAAGACAGCGAACCCATATAGCAATATCACAAATCGATTCTTTTGTTTTGAGGAAGGAAGAGAAATGTGTTCCTTATGCAGTTGAAGTGGATTCGAGGAGAGGAAATTTGAGTCGAAGGGTCGAGATATATAGGACAGTCGCGAAAACATTTTGGTGGAAAGATCCACTTTGCGATCCAATCTTAGCATCCCACTTCAGCTGCATACGAAGTAATGAATTTAAATGAATTCAAGTCTGACGTAATGCGATGAGAATTTGAGAGTAGGTCTTAAGTCATTCCATGTACAAAAGTTTCGCCAAGAAATCTCAAGCAGTGAGAGTTATTCCTGTCAATATCAAATTGTCTACTGAAATCTTAAACTCAATAAAAACTTTGGTATCGTCAATTCTGAGAGCTGCGTGTACGACTTTTAGGTTTTCAGTCACGTGGTGTGTTGCATGTATTACCGAAGTTTAGCGTTTAGTTTGTAACTAATAATTAACATGCTGTGCTTAAAGTTAATAATTACTAATTACAGAAAGAAGGACATTACTAATTGTCAGTGTAATGAGCTTTTATTGCCTTGAAGTACACGACATTTCAAATTATATGAAGCGTGGACGTAGGCTTATAACTACTTTTCCGATCAATGTTGGATGTCGGAGGAGTTGACTTGAGTATCGACTCATAATTATATAATGTACCGTGGTGAAAGCAACTAAATGTATGGACTCAATTCGCTGGCTTTTAGCAATTTTTGTAGTGCATAGGAAACCGAATGAGAGAGGTTTTTAGGGGGGCGACAGACTACACTTTATTTCAGAACTTAATACTCCAATTCCCATTAGAACATACGGCCAATACACTACGCTACCTGTGGTTTACCAAGTTTAACCCTTTGAGTGTGAAGATGAAATGTTGTTGGAAGGAATAGAGGGCAAAATAAAATGAGATATAGTTTCATGAAAAATGGATCACTTCAGAAGGAGACTACTTTGGTGTAGAAGAGAGTGGATATTTTTTTCTGCTTTCCTTAACGAAAGGGCAATGCGGGTTGAAGAAAATGGCTTTCTCCGTTACGAAAATTATACTTTCTTCAAGAGATAATGGATAAAACCCCAGCGTAAACATTCTGTCTCGTGAAGATTGCATTGGCAATGGTGTTATGTAGCGATGGTAGTAGTAACAATGTATAGAGGGGAATCAGGGTTTTGCGAGTGTACCTAAAATTGATGTAGTGTGCGACGTACCAACGGAGAAAATGTGAGTGCACTTACTTTCCTCCGAACATACTTAGCATGCTTCGTTTCGGACTTTTCTCCAATTTATTCCATCGTATTTTCCACTCTGTCACAATAAAGTAACGTCACCCTTCAACGACCCGTCTACTTGTACATTACGTAATATTTCATCTCGAAAAATTCTTAGGAGTTCTCCTTACAATTCACCATTAGAAGCCTCCACAACTGGGTGGACTAGGGTAACCTTTACCTTCGTATTAAGATTGGCTAATCTTTTTTAGGTCGAGTTTACTTTCTCATTACATTATTATACTTCATTAGGCACACATCTTTATTAGGATGACGATGATGACGACGAGGAGCCCCACTTTCCTAATTATTGCTAAGTACTGACAGAAGGTGAAGGATATAAAGATGTATATGTAATATATATATATTATATACATATATATGTAAGATGCATGGGAGATTATGTGAGTCAATACACACGAGGAGCGTTTTAGAAATCTCAGCCTATTTGCCCTTTCGCAGAAGATAAATGATAGTGGAATGAGAACGCAAGTAACAAGGAGCACTGCATTTGCAACATAAACTTACAGCGTACTTAAATAAAAAGAGTTTTCCTCATGAGTGAATTATTTTGGTTATCTTTTTCGTACTTCTGATCCATCTTTCTTGTTTGTGCATGAATATCTTATGGTCCAATTTTTTGTGATTACTTCTTTTTTGCAGGGTTCTCTAAAGTATTTACAAAGAGCATGAATGATGAAAAGATTATGGAGCCTGCTGAGCTTTACACTGGAGAGGAACTATGAGTTCGTGAGAATTATGTAAAATAGGCTAAGGGTGTCATATGAAATTCCCGTAGTTCCCTGACTACTTTCTGTCTTACGTCATCCTTCCCAGCATTAGCGTCACACATTGCTTTCTATACACTTTCCCGTTCAATACTTGGATTGTGTTGAAGGAATTATACCGTGTGCACATTCCGGGCTTTCTCTTTCTCGGTATTATACGCTAGCATGTCTGGAAATACACGTAATTTTAACTCGCACCGAATGCTCCTCATTGAAACAATTCTACCCTGGCTTTGTGCTGACTGAGCATATTGTGTGGTTCGTTCTCAAGTTATACTTTGAATTCGGAAATTCAAATACTTTAAACATCTAAAGAGAGTTTACTTTGAACACATAAATCCTTGTGGGATACGGTGGCACTGTACTATAAAAATGTGACGGAAGACCTAAGTAGATGATTTATGATTTTCTGCGAATCCCTAACTATATTTCGGGAATATGTTATACTTAGATTGGTGAAGCAAAATTATCTCCAAGACATCACACGTGTGGCTCATTGAGATATGCTAACCAAAGTTTAGAATTACAGTGTAGAGAATTTTCTCGTAATCCCACGACATGCAAAGGGAAAAAACAGAGCACACTGTCGAAAGGAATGGCTCTACGGCTGTAGGTAGGGAGTCTGTACAAAATTTGGGTAGAGGGATAAACCCTGATTCGTTTAGTTTTCCTGTCAAGGGAAGGATTTAACTAAAATCCTATCGATTTTGAGTGTCAAAAATCCAATGCGAGGAGAGTTAACAAGAGGGAAGTTGAGGAGAGAAAGGAAAGTAGTAAAGAACCCAATAAAATTGAACTCGCTCATACACAAGAGAAAGTTATACTTTGGTTGACAAAGATAAGAGGAAATTGAGCACCAGACTCCCATTAACTTTCGGTGGTTGGATTTCTGGAGCAGCAAGTGCGACTATGATTGGTTGTGAACAATGAGTTTCATTCGGAATATGTACTGGAGCAATTCACCCACGTTTACGAGAAATTTCGTGGTGAAAAGGTTTTTAATTGTGTAAGGAGTTCCTGAGTACATTTTTTGAAATCTGTGTAAATGCTTTGCAACTGAGTAAGTGTGCATCGAGCGTGCGTTTGAAAACATGTGCAATGTATTAGTGGGTGGTGGTTGACACGTTGACAATGTCTGAATAAGCTAAGTACCTTGTAATGCGTGTGTGTGTGTGTGGTGTGTGTGTATAGGCACAGTGTGAGTGAAGTAAATGCACTCTCTTATTTCACATCACTTGAGCATACCTGTTGAAGTGAGACATGATGGGAGTTTATTGCATAAGCAACATATGAGTGCAATAATGTGATGCTTTCTGGGGAAGTAAGACCTCTGGAGGGATACGTGGGTGAGACGGGTACACACACATGTCACACTGACAAGGTTCATGTTTCTCCTTTGTAAGAGATAATGACAGCAATCTTCCTGACGAAAAATAACTTGTGAAGACAGGTATGTTTGGAGGTAATTTGATTGATATCAAGCTTCCGGACACCCATTCTACAGAAAGTTGGTGTATCTCGTGAAGAGTCTTTCTGATTCCCTATCAGACAGTTTGGAATGGTTCTGCGTTTCCTGAAGTCGATTTATTTCGAACAAAGTCTTCGGGACGAGCGATATTATGAAAGTCTTTGAAGGAAACTAAGTAAACATAAGTTGAAGAGAGAAAGCAAATAGGAGTTGTGCGAAGCAGTAGCCAAAGTGAAAGTCATTTCTGCCCTTTTCGTGCCTCTTCTCGTAGTCCCTCCGTTTGTAAGATGAAATTTCAAGATATTTTCATTTGAGAAGTTGTTTTGAGCCTAAGACTGTAATAGAACTCAAACACCATCATGATCATCATCATGTTCTCCGTAGATTACAGAAGTTGCCTTTAGACAGCTGTAGTTGTGGCCGTTTTGGGTTCCTTTATGCTACTCGATGAGTATATAATAAAACTAGCTAATAGCCACTACGAAGGCAGTGTGGGTTGTGTGGGCCAGACCTGATTTCTCCAAATATGTGCAAACTTCCAGCTCACTACCAACTTTTACTATTCGCAAGCATAGCTCCTGTGGTATTTGAAGAACACGCGTTACATCAAGAACTCCAGACACACTGTATTTCAAAGTTATTAAGGCGTGTCGCTGCACCATAGTTTACTTTGGAGGATTGACGTCAGTTAAAAGATTAGAATTATCGTCATATCGCACCCGATACGACACGATGAGTATTACATTCGAAAAAGTGCTCCACTAGTCTTACCAACACACGCCAACCTACACATGAATTTATTTATTCGAGAGTAAGCTACAAATAATGCATGCGGGAGGGAGACGTTCTGGGCTTCTGTTCTTTACATTTTCACGAAGACACACACAGCATTTAAATAGTGTGAGGAATTTAGAATATACGGAGGAAGATTTAGTAAGCTAACAACTGGAGGAGGCTTGTAAATTTGTACCGTTCCTGGGTGCATTCTCAAGGAGACGGACCCGTCGTCGTTTCCCATGTACGTAGCAGTAGTAGTAAAGGAGCTCTCAGCATCATGAAGATAAATTCAATTCGATTGGAATAGCCTTGGGATGAGAATGCTACTGGTTAAAAAACTAATTCAGGAAACTGAGTAAATCTTATTTTTATTTCCTCCTGTTTTCCCAACTATGACGAAATAAAACTCTCCTCGCTCCGTTTCCCGTAGTCCATAAGCATCGGGTAGGAAATAGAAGTTGAGGTGAGATGAGGGAGGCTTTATTTGTCACATAAATGGATTACAACTATAGAACTTTGGGTTGAGGTGTGTATTTGTGCCAGAAAAGACTCCGTCAGTTTCATTTCACTGTTTTAAAGGTTTAATGTGCGCCACTAGCAATAATAATGATCATAGGGAAATGGATATCAGTATTTTGCCAATGGAATGAGAATGTTTGTTTGCAGGCAGCGCAGTTATTCGCAGTGTGGCACACGTGTTGGGATGCAATTACACATTCGTGTGCATCGGTTTACTTGGTCGTTTAGTTTTCATCTTCGCACTTATTACAAGTTAGTCGCTTTCTTTCCTTCTGTAAAATGCTCTTGTGGGGAACTAAACCAGCAACAACACTTCTGCCTGGCTACTTGAGGTTTGTTCGTCTGTGGTACTTAATACTACAAATGACGTACAACAAACATCTCTCTATGAAAACATGAATTCACTTCTGGAGAAAGAGTAATGGATTGCTCCACAGAGGAAATTACTGAGAGGAAACGGTAAATATTTTATGCAATTCCAACTTCTGCTGCTATTCACTCAAATTTCAAGAGCTTTACTTTGCGTGATAATTTTATGCAGTTTTTGTATTTTCTACACTCCACTGTCTGCCCTCGGAATCGCGTTTTCTTCATTAGTTTGCATTACACATTATCCACATGTACACAAACCAATGGGTACGCCGTTTGTTCATCAGAATTATTCTGTGTATGTGACTAGTTTGTTGCATACTTCTGCACAGAGATTATAAAATATTTTCAATTATCAACTTTATAAGCAACAAATACAAAAATGCGTGCATATATATTATATAGTGTCATCATGTAAAAAGAGGTAGAAATATTTGGTTTACAAGAACACATTAAAATAAAGTAGAGAATTTAATGCGTTTTTGTGGGTTTTGCAGTCTCCAGAGCAAATTACAGGACAAACACGCCCTAAGAGTATCACAAAGTAATGCATGTGTATGTATGATGTATCAATAAATAATTTCATTGAAGAGTTAATCGATAAATGTAAACATTAGGAGTGACGATCAAACTTCCTATTTATGGCATTCATGTCCTAAAAACGCTTGCTAATGGCGATGATGAAAAACATGAAGAGAGTATTTGAAGAGATTGGTATTGGATAATGTCAATACGACGGAGAATGTTCAAGTGAGAAAATTCTCAACAAGTGTATTACTACTCTGCTCTACGGCATTTCTGCAATTCTCATGATCATTGTGTGAAATCTGTTATACGTTCAAATACACTTGTATGAAACTTTCTGGATGAGAAATGTAATTGTGCGAACTCTGGAAAAAAGTATCACCACAGAGACCATAACATTTAGTTTAAAGGCGAGCGAAGGTACTCACACACGCTAAAAGCAAACTGGGAAGAATTGCTGCTAAATATAGCAACGCAGACACATTTTTGAATGTTTTAATAAATCACACACACTCTCAGTAGATTTTACTTGAGTCTTTACGTTCTTCATACGAAGGAGTCGTCAGGTAGGGTGGATACTTAAGTACGAAGTGAATGTAATATGTATATGCCCAGTGTCTAATACTTCTAATACATGTGCTCATAGAATGGTCATGAGTCTTGCTTCTGTCTCACATTATGATGTTTTCTACAGCTTTCTTGTTCGTTAAGACTTTAAGAGACTACAGATACATAGTGCAATAGGAAACACTTTCCTACTCGTATTAATACTGCCTTGTGCTGCACACACTTTAAGTACTTTGGTAGACCAAAACGCACACGAAGAATTTTAATTTCCTCATAAGTTGAGTATTAACTCTCGTTGAAATTTATGAATGTGGGTTTGTTTTTGATTCTCAGCCAAAATTCACCCTAACATACGTAGTTTATGTCATCTTGTTGATGAAATGTTGTGTCATATTGCTCCCAAAGTTGCGGAAACATGTTCCGTGGGTACAAATATAGTGATTATGCATATGCACAAAAGACTGCTTGGAATTGATGTCTTGTGTGACAAATTACTGCAGAGAGGTTTGCATAGCTAATTTAACCCGAAAGAGATCTGTATACGTCTTTAAGTGTGACGTGTTTCCTTTGATGCTGAGATGGAGTGTATATCTAGAATGGCACCAGAGTGAAGATGCAAAACAAGTCAACTGAGTGAAAGTGCTTTGGAATTGGAGGAGAGAAGTGATTGCAATCAAGCGATTTCTTTGTGGCGATCTCGTGAGAGGCGTGTATAGCAGTGTCTGGGATACTATTCGTAGAGAGTTTCTTTTATTCCTCATGCATCCTGTTTCATGGTTTGTGATTTCTCCTCTGTGCTCGGCAATTCATTAGCATGATGGAATTGATGAAAAAAGGGAAATAACGTGGATCAAAGGGAAAGTAGCAGCCGAGCAATGAAACAATTTGAGTAGTAAATCCGTATCTACTTGAGCCGTAAAATGCAGTGTGATTTCACAATTACACTATGTGAGTTGTATACGGGGAAAGGGAATATTATGTAGTTAATATAAGTGAAGAAAAATGCGAAAACCTCGGCCAGTCTCCAAACGACGGTAGCTTTAAATCAGGGGAAAGTCAACCTCTTTTATGTTTGAGTGAAAGACGTGCCTTGTGAGATGGGGAGATCGTTATCGATTTCTTAAAAGGGTATGTATAAGTCTCTCGCTCTCTCTCTCCTACTTCCAGGACTTTCATCTGATACCAACAACGAAGGTTGCTCCAGAGTATTTTTAAGTGAATTTATGAGGGACGTGGAATAAGTAATGAGAGAATGTATACACGCCCAGACCACGTCTAATCTACTGAGAGTCAAAATTAACTTACCAGATCTTCACTTGACATTTTTATACCTGAGGTAAATCAATTTCTCCCGTCATTGCATAAAGAAATGTGATCCTGGGGAAAAGTACCTCTGTGTGAAACACTTCTCGTGAACCTCCACCACAATAATACACATTCACCACCACTTCCCACAGCAGCAAAGGGTCTTGGAGACTCAAAAATCAATTGTGTTGTTGGGAATAAATGCAGTCTATTGTAGTAGACGTTGTCAAAGACAAGGGTAAGGAGGACAGAGTTAACTGGAGAAACGTAAAGATTGCAAAGTCTGTCCATCAGTTGGAAGGAGGTTGGATAATCTACATAATATTTGAGTACATTTCTGGGGAAGGAGTCGAAATGGCAGAGAGAATAGAACTGGAATAGAACTGGCTTGGGATGTGAGAACTCTTCAAAACTCTATCCCCTATCTCCCTTCGGAAGCTCACGAAGGAAGTGTTGCTAGCTGGTGAAGTCAGTCAGGAGCAGCAGCATCCAGAAGGCTGGGAGGAAGATGAGAAAAGGATCAGTTCGTACCGTCCGTCCAACAAGCAAATCTCACTTTCTCCACCAAAATTAAGCTTCAAAAACTCCTTCAGCCATACTACCTCGACTCGACTGAAGGACGAAAACTTTTTACATCCTCCTAGCTGCTATAGATAGATCGGTGGTGCGAACTTGCTCCATCCGTTTCTTTCTATCTCTCTTCCAATACTCCATCCTTCTGGGTTCGGCAGCCTCACAGACCGAGTCAACTCCCCTCGCATCTCCTAAGCCCTTATTACTTCTTGTTATTTTGACGCTGGAACACGGATGGAATATGCATCCGTCGTATGCCAAGGAAGACTTGAGCCTCCCTGTGTAGCAGCTCAGGTGGATAAGCTGTGCCCCAACCCATGCAGGGCAAATTGGAAGAGTTATAATTAAAACTGGTTAGCTGATGAGTGAAAGCTGAAACTGTGCAATGGAGATCGAGGGAGGCCTATAAAGGAGAAAGCTAGATACTAAGTATTTGTCGTATGTCCCTTGGTTGTCGTCCTCATCACGGTGGAGATGACGATCAATTTTGGAAACTAAGTTGGGCCAGGTAGTCGAGAAGAAGGCATTTTAAATAGTTTGAGCAACCAAACAAAGCAAACTTATGAAGAAGCTGGAGATGGAGTGAAAACTTTCTCAGATATCTTCGTTCTTTCCTATTAGCAGCTCTACTCGTCAAGGCTTTGTGATGGTTAATTCTAATTCTGGCTGTGTAATCTTTGAAGTACGCTTTTTTACCTGAAGTATTAATGATTCTAAATAGTACACTCGTGTCTTATACGCCTACTGAGCCGTTCTCATTGAAGATGCTAATTATCAAAATTAACCAGCCGTGCTTTAAAACTGTAGCTTAATGAAATGAAGAAAGAAAATGAATTGATAAAGGTATAGGTGGTTGGTAGTTAGTTGTTCAATACTTGGGTAATTGCTTCTTTGAAGAATCGGAAAACCCTGCAGCTCTCAAGCTCTCAGTAGTGCATTACTGTCTGAAGTACGTGTGTTTCAGAGTTATCTTCACTTCAAGCTTTGAGAGTGAAGCCAAACGCAAGACGGAGAAATGAAGGACGAGAGAATTGTGAAAATAAAGTAATTGCATTCATTACGGATAAAATGTTACAAGACTTTTCAAAGGTAGTTGTAGTTATTTCGCGTTCAGGATGTTGTACGATAACAGTTTCTGTCACAGCATAAGCACCTAATTCCACTTTCTGTCTCAATTTTTCAGTCTTAATAATAATAGATAATTTATCTTTCTGCATTAAAAAAATCTATCCGAATTATTTTGGAAAAGCGACACTATTTTGGTGATTAAGTACGAATAATGTTTAATGAAGCACTGAGAATGATATATTTCTTTAAACAGCATGCGTAGAGTAGTCAATTCTGTAATTAATGACTACAAGATGGGATTTATCATCATTCAAAATCCAAATCTCAAGGAAAACTAAAAGACAATAGCCGAACTGTGGAAAATTCCTAATTGCTCACTTGAAAGTTATAAAAGCAGTTGTGTACCGAATAACTTACAATAACTTCAGTGATACATTTTTTTTTTATCTTATGATCTCGTTAAGATGGGCCCCAACTATTTTTGAGTGAAGGAGAGAGTTTTTTAGCTTCAAGAAAAGATCAAAGGAATTTGAACAATCCGTGTCTAGAATATGGCAGAATTTTCAAAGGAAAAGCAATATAGGCTGGGATTTGCTAGGAATTTTAAACTGATCCTTCTGGTGTGAGGTTTATGACCAGTGCGTTTCAACAGAGTCGTTTTAAATTATAGAGTTAAAAACTTCATGCCAAGCAGTCTCTTTAGCCCAGACAATTTTAAATGGCTAAATTTGACACATCTTAACAAATATTAAAAACAAATATAATATTGGAGGCTGCGCCCCCTTGATTTGTTTGGAAACACTTATCGTTTCTAGATTATGGTCCAGATAATAATCTATATTGTAATCAGTTGAAAATACAAGGGCATTCAAATCTGAGTAATATTTCTAATCGGCTAAGTAGAAGCGCAAAATGTTCTACTGCCAGTGGCATTTGAATCATACTGATTAATTGGTAGGCAAAATAGGTCAAACAATTAAGGAAAGCTTTTGAAAATTTTAATCTGACAGCTAGAAGCAAATGGATCGATCGAATTGCACACATTTGACCCCCACCGGTCACCTAGGGGCAGGATTGGGTCATACAGTTTCATTGTGTGTGACATTTTATGAATAGATGTTAAATTGTTGAATAATAAAATAGATTAATTGGAAGTAAAAGACCCCCTCGGGTCACACACGATTGACCCCCACTGGTCACAGGGTCAACCGATTGCCTCCTAAATTTGATACGACCTTTCTATTTGTCCGAGGCGTGTGTGTACAAAATTTTGACCAGATAAGTTGAACTGTTCACGAGTTATCGTCCGTACAACGCACAGACAGACAGACATCAAACTAATCTTATAAGCCCAAATTGACTGGGCTAAAAACGCATTTCAGAAAGTAAACGACTGTTGTCGCATTGTGAATTAAAATTCGTTGTTTCGATCAGAAAAATTCATACACCATACACAAGTTCGAATTGCACTAAAAGTTGCACACTTGAATGTTAATTGCTTAAGAAATTCTGAGTTTAAAGGAGAAAAGCGACGAGGAAAAGTGAAGACAGAAGACGAGTAATGAAATGGCTTATGGAGAAGTTGCAATTCACGCTTCAGCTGATTCGAGTGGAGATACGTTTCTAATTAAAATGAAGCGATTGAATGCACATGGATGAGTCTTGATAAAAATCCGTCATCAATGCTTAGACAAGAGAGCTGCTTGTATTGCCTTGTATGTAGCCTGCAGTACTTTTGTGTGATTTATTTGATAGCAGTTTAGAGGATCAGGGGAGACACAGCTTTGAGTTTAATTTATGAAGCAGCTGAACTGGATATAACAAAAAGTCCATTAAACTTCTGATGGCTCTAACCAAATTTTATTGATAACAGGCAATTTACACACAATGAGAGACTGGCAAGAAGAGACTCTCTGTGATTTCCCTGTAGGAAAGCTATTTAAACTGTAGCGTTGACTATTATTTGGGAATAATGTAAAGCAATTTAGCTGTGTGTTTCGTGTACTACCCCACAAGTTTCAATGCTTGAGCCTCCAGTTCCCTTGTGCAGTAGTGTCAAAGCGTCAATACTTTGATCAATTAACATCCTTATACTATATATCTATATGTCGTCACATACATAGTATTATATTATTGGGAGTTGAATGGGCAGGCATAGTTTCATGAACTCTTTGGACTCTTTTATATGTGACGATAATTCTCTTGACTGCACAATTGAATCCGTATTCATATTTCCAAGCTGTTGGTGGAATAAACAAGCTCTGTGTTGCATGTATAATAAAATAACAATATACATACCACACTGCAATATAATACTCCAAAGCCTTGGACATGCTGACTAGTCATCGGACAACAAATCAATTGGATTATTAATTTATTCCTACCTCATTCCTGCTCGTCGAAGCAAGTACAGCACGGTTGGAAATTGTGCGTCCTCACTAATCAATTCAGTCTGTCACAGCGACTATTTAGGACCAAAATTATTCCTCCATTTATCATTTCTCCGGAATCTCAGTCACTTCATGAAGTGAGAATGAATATCCTGCAGTCTCTCATTTAATCACGTTTAGCATTGTAATGACTGGTATCAAGTCATACATTAATAAATGAAATATTACGGCTGACTCTAGTTTCTTTTTTGCATGAATTAACCAGCAAATCATTGCTTTTGAGTTTGGTACGTGGGGCAAATAACGTGTTGCAAATTTATTACCAAATGTACCGTTAGCAATCAAATCTGACTCTGAGTAAAGTATTATATCTTAATTTATGTGGCTGGATGTTCATCCATTGTGAAAAGGCAATATTGAGTACGAAAGTTAGTTACCCGAAGCCGTGCTTGGTATCTGCTAACGATCATAAGTCTCAAATTGATTTGTCCGATCCCTCTTCTGGTAGTTAGTTAGTTTGTGTGCAAGTAAACATGTATGTAGATTGTCAATGAACTTGCATTTGCCCGTAATAATTGATAGAATGACAAACAGCAAGCCTGTGGCCTAGATATGTGAAACGAGTTAACGTCAAAACAGGAGACATTAATTCTGCTTTGTCCACCAAATTATTGATTTTCTACCCAACTAAGAAGAATTGCAGGAGAAATATGTAGAAAGTGGAATAATCCCAAGTTGTCTGTCTAACTGTATAGTTTACTCAATCTGATGGTGTTTTCGAAAAAGACTATACACAGCGTATGGCGTATAATATGGATGTGGACAAAAGGAAAGACAGTAAGACACAGGCCTTGCTTTCAGGTGAAGAGTTCAGTATGGGCAAATTCTGCAGCAGAAAGTCGCGTGTGTTAGAAGCCTATGTGCTGTGTGTTTTTGTAAGGCTGGCATCGAAACAAATACTCTTGGTCTTGATGCAGCACAAGAGCTGAGTATATTATTCCAAGCTTTACAGTTGAAACAGAGAATGTAAATTGGCCCCAGTTAAAGAGAAGCCCTAAAGACATGCGGGTTAGGAACACAAACTAGAGTTCAATCTGGAAAATAAATTGCACAACAGGTTCTGGTAAAATCGTCATCATCTCTGCATGAGGTTGAGCGGATTACTTGAATGGGGAATTCATTCCGAGGGTAGGTAAAATAGTTTTTAAAAGGAAGCCAAAGAGTGCAAATAGAAGATGAATTTGGCAATTTTCTCTGTGGGCAAGCATGTGCTGAGTCTAATACAGTAATTAGTGTCATGAGGGTGGTGAAGCATCAGAATAGGGAAATAAGTAATTGTGATTAAGGCAGCAGCGTTGTAAGAACAAGACGATAATAAATATGCAAGTATGAGGAGAAGGGAGCACTAACAGGCTATAGAGACAGATGAAACCACTTTAAAGATTTATGTTCTTGAGCGTTAAGGCCCTTATATACTCTTCATTGAAATGATAGTTCTTGTGATTGCGTCATTCCTATCTCATCCGTCTATCAAAGGTGAACCTTGACTTTTCCAGCATTTCACTCAGATATTTCATGGGACTGTATTTACACAGGCAAAGCTCTTTTGGCTGATCTAACTTTCATGAGATGTGAAATGCATGTGTATGTGTGTGTGTGTGTTTGCAAGTATACTGAAATAATAATATCGAAAGTCATAAATCCGTTGGATGAGCAGAAAGTAGTTTATCGTGCATTAGTAGGAGCAGTAGAAGAAGTAGTAAACCATGATCATCATAAAAGTGAAGCCCATCCGAGCATAATTCGGAACCAGATAGGCAAATATTTACTGACAGCTATACGACTTATATACAAAGGTCTTTCTTATCTCGTAAACCTACTTTCTGGTAGATCTGCATAATTCGACCACAAGACGCATGAAGGTACACATACTTAGAATTATGGTTATGATAAGGATTGACGTATATACGCACCGGTCACTTCCTCACTTATCTAGCTCTCTCTCTCTCTCTCTCTGTATGTAATCTCAAAGTGTACGGCACACGTCCATTCACCACCAGCCTTGTCATTTTATTTTGTCCATGGGTGACACTGGGCCAGTCTTCTTCCATTATATATGAGCGCACGCAAATATTTCAGCGTGTTTAACTAAACACTGTTTCATCAGCAGTATTATCACAACTACACAAGAAGGTACACAGGTGACTGCGGCAAGAGTTGCTCCAGGAAAGTGATAAATTGCCCTCGAGTCTGAGAGTGGGGCGAATGTCTATGCGAGATAGAGCTTATGTGATAAAGGTGTGTAATTATGAGGATTTTGGATGATAGGACTCGACGTTGTTGTTTCTCGTGCATTGGGAGAAGCAAGGAACGAATTATTATGGACCAGTTTCTTAATAGAATGTCTGAAATAATGCAACTTTTATCTCCCCTTAATCATCCTTCCTTGCATAATCTTTTGGAATGAGGGTACTGAAGGTAGACATATACAACCACGCACAAGTATCGTAGTGGCTGGTGTCTTCGCAGTGGAAACCACGAGATTGTAAAATCAATAGAGTACAGGTACGGAGAGTATAAAGGAGAGGTTTACTCATCTGCAGAAAGCATTATTCAGGAGAAGGTGGATGAGGGTTGGATTAGGTGAAATGGCTTAGTAGACGGGAGGTACGGTGGGATGGGGAGAAGGAACAGGTGCTTCGTGGTAATTTGATAAACATGGACCATTGCGGGAATGAAAGCAATAGGGAATAAGTAAATTGATGTACGTACATGATGGATAGAGGCTCTCTGGGCTGGAAGAGCTGCTGGTAAAGAAGTTCGCCTCATTCTGTCACAACTACCAAGTACGCCACTTACGAAACATTGACTTTCACTTCGAAACAACCGTTTTTGGGGCGGACTGGGACTGGAGCATGAGTACCCGTTTCTAGGTTTCTCGGAAATGTCACTGACGGAGCTGCTGGCCGGAGGAGCACTGAGTCCTTCGTCGTCTGGAATCTTGAGGAACAACGAGTTACTGCGGGGTCTGCTGAAGGACACGCTTTTCGAAGTACACTTCGCTGCTCTCCCTACAACGTCCTCTTCAGAATGGAGGCTATTAGCGTCATCATTCACATCACATCGCTCCAGACAAATGGACATGAAGTGGGATGATGATGGATGGGGTTGACCTGTGGAAGTCTTCGTAGATAACTCTTGTTCACCAACAACACTCTCGATACACGAGGTGGAGTGGACGCCGGAAGAAGTGTGTAAACATCTCCTCCGAAGTTCGGAAGTACCATAAGCAAGTATCTTATTGTTGAGGTTGAGGGTGGCTGCTCGCGGGGCTGACCTCAGAAGTCCTCGAGAGCGCAGGAACGTTCCCGTGGATGTTGATAAGCCCTCGTTATCTTCATCTCCACTGACTGGTAATGTGAGACCGTTATTATCCCCGGAATCACTTAGCCCCGTCTCAAGCCATGACAGCCTGAAAGCCTTTCTACTAGGAACTTCTTGGACATCTTGTGTCGCTGAGGTGTGTGAATTATTAACGAGTTGTTTACTACTCCTTGGAATTGTTCTTGAGGAGGGGAGCACTTGGCCGGAGGAACCTTGAGGAAGAGTGGCACTCGAAACTTGTCGGTTGTTTGAAACTTGGGCACTAAGTGAAATGTCTTTTTTACCCCACTTGCAATGAGCTCTGGTGGAAGTTGGAGCCGAAGGAGGATGAGGTGAGATGAGACGACTCACTTTTTGCACACACAATTGTCCCAGGAGGAGTCCGAGGAGACCGAGAAAGTGAGTAAAAATGGGAATAGTTGGCCAAACAGTCGAACCAAGTCTGCGTATGACAATGAAGTATGCAAAGAATGCCGAGGAGAGTTTCGAAGATGAAGACAAAAGTTGTTCTTTGCGAGAGAGGCCACCAACACCAACACCAGCACTGCCTCTTATAACAACACACCCACCACCACCAGTTGGACCCTCACTCAGCCCTCCTCGGTCATAATAGAATGAGTAATGATGGTAGTAATTAATCACTTTAATGGCAACAGCGACGAGGACTGGATGGGCAAGGGAAGATGAGTGAAAGAGAAGGTCGGCCAGGAATGCCGTCCAGAGGATGGGAAACAGAACTCGGTCAGGTTGGACGAATTTCGACCAATAGAAGGGCAACTCGTGGACACCCTTCGTCGACTGAAAGTGAAGGAAGAGCGTGAGAGCGCTCACCGAAGTGACGACTGTACAAGAGACACTGAGACCAAATGAAAATGTTCTTTCCTGATCGTGAAGCATACGAGCGAGTGACACAACAGCCTGTGGGCCAGCAGCAGCAGCAGCAACATTGGTGGACGACTCGCTCCTTCTCGCTCCTAGTGGAGTTGTTGTAGTTCCACTGCAGCCAACACTGCTGCTACCACCACTTCCACCACTTCCACCACCTCCACCATCACCAGCAGTGAGCAGAAGCAGCACGAAAACAAGTGCGAATAAACTGAGGAGACCCACCAGACGAAATTCGCCCAGCCTTTGCCACAGATATTGCGGAATCCACTGAATCCACTCACACACAACTTCTCCTGCCTCGACCACCACTGCCCGCAACCCACTCCCACCAACAACAACACACCTTCTTCCACAACTCCTCAGCGTCCCCAGCCTCGTCGACTCTCCTTCTGCCGCTCCAGAGGAACACGACGCTGTCTTGAACTCATCGTCGTCGTCGTCGTCGTCTGAAGAGGATTCTTCTTTCGCTTGCCCCCACACCTGCGGGGGGCAACTGAGACTGGGTGATGGCCCCAAGACGAGTGGTCCCGAGGGGGGAGGCTGGTTGTGGGAGGAGGCTCTCGAGGGGTAACTGGCGACGAGAGAGTCTTTGATGGAGACGACTAGGTCAGCGAGAAAGACAAAAAGGAGCTCCACTTCGTAGAAACACTCGTCCAGCAAGAAGTTTTCATTTAGGCACTCTGTTTTTATAGATTCCCTTTGAAGGTGCGAAGGAGAGTCCTCAGTTGGTTCTCCAATATTTCTTTCACGTCTCATCATTTGGACCGACTTTTGTTGGAAGTCTGATAAATGGCCAAACTTGGTGGTAGTGCCAGTTTGGGTGGGAATGGTAGAGAGTAGTTTCCTACGGGGTGAGGATTCTCTCTCCTCCGCCTGCATACGGTGGAGATGAGAGTTTCTTGTAATCAAATAAGATTTTTTGTCCGTTTGAAACCATAGGTGTGAACAAGTTGTGAGTTGAGAGCGTTGAACAGGCTTTTCTTTGAGGTGTTGAACGCTCCTTTCATCACTTCCAGTCAGTCGGAGTAACGAGTTGACGGATGGAGATGAGTTACGACGACGACCGTTGAAAGCGTCTGCATTCATCGCGTAGTTGAGATGCAAAACTATTTCACATAAATCGCTCGTTCATATTCATTCTTGGTCCTTTTGATTGCTTCCCTGTTTTCGCTTCATGAGCTTCTTCTCTGACTCTGGGGGAGTTGTTGTTACTCTTTAGGATAGAATATTTGGTGGGCTGCTGGATCTCTCCGTATATCATATGCATTGATCTGTAATAAAAATATATAGTTGGCATAATGAAAGCGATGTCGTGCAGGGCAGTTCCCTCCGTATAGGGAGTAATATGATATCTGTAGGGATTGTGGTGGCTACTAAAGAACTGACAGCCAGAAGGGCATAGTCATAAATGCATGTATATATTCTCGTCATGCAGTTAAGTATGTGTGTGTGTGACACTGCACTCTTATTGCCAATAATGCCAATCGCTTTTACCTGCTGAGGAAACATGAATATAAATATATTATTATTGCTATCATGCAGGCACACACAGGTGCACACTTTACTAAACACGTTCAATTGCATGTCAATAAGGAGGCTCTCTCATGAACGCTAAGGATTTAGATTCTAGGACACTTAATCCCCCACATAACATCGCCACACAGTTCATCCCCTGACAACAAAATCAAATGTGCCATTGTTAAATGGACCTTACCAATTAATGTATGACGGACTCATGTTCGGAATTTTTCTGCAAATTCATATAAGTATGCTCACATGAACTAATAATTGAGTGCTTTAAGATTCGTAATTTTGGCCTCTGATGAAAATTTTTAATCTAATAATATTTTAGATCATAATTATCTAAAACAAACTAAATATAAATAGAATTTAAATAAACACATACGATGGCAAATATTTTTATTAGTCGCCTGCATTCAGAAAATGTGTTTGACATAGGAGCTAATCGAAGAAAAAACAGGACCATTGCGGAAATTTTATAGAAAAAATTTGTCAAAGAAGTCAGTCGAGATCAATTCAAGCTCATTGTATGCATATGGGCATTGTTAGTAAAAGTAAAAGCTTACCGCTCCCGAACTTCCAACATTCACATTCATATTAAATTTTTAAAAGAATATGTTCTTAAATTTGCAGCATAATTATGCTTCCCACTTAATTGTAAAAAACTTTGTATTAAGCTTTACCACAATTTATACGAAGGCTGGGGCGAAGTAATTAGGAAGAATTAGAATGGGGAATAAATGTGTAGGGATTTTTTGTGAAGGGGATCAACGTGGCAGGATGAACTGCGAGGGGATGTACTGTGGGGGATTAAGTGTCCGGGTACCAAGGATTTACACTTAGATTTCAAAATTGGAAATTGCAACAATCCGATAAAAAAATTTTTGGCTATAAACGTGGGACTTTGAGATGATCTTCTTATGAAGTAGTTTCTAACAATCCCATCTGCACAGTTCTAATTCTCAATTCGAAGAAATCGTATTAACAGGTTTGAATTCATTTCCTCTCATGTGTTCACCTGATTTCTGTTCAGTTCATCTCAACAGAGCGCGAGGCATGTTTTTGGAGACTGAATGTGGAGCCTAGTGGAAGTGGAAACTTCTGAACTAAAGAATGATTAATTTTCTCATAATAAATTAAATTTGTAACATTAATACGAGTCGAAAGTTACAACAGGAGGGAATCGGCGAATGTTGTTGATCATTGTACTAAGCTGATTGCTAGAATGAAAGTAAGTAATTAGAAAAATGCACGAATTACAAAAAGAATTACTTGAGGCAAGCTTAAGTAACTGAAGAATCAAAAGGAAATGGTGTGATTTAATTACATTTGCCTTGGACAGAGAGAATCGGGAAACTAAGAAGGCAGAGGAAACAAGTCTTCTGGGATGGATATTAATTGATGCATACTTAAGAGACTTTCCTTTTTAATACCTTTCTCCCACAGTTCTCATGCAAATGCAACAGATACGAAATTGGTTGGTAGCCTCGAATAGACATAATATATGCAATCAACTTAAGAGCATTTCGCTCGTTCCTGAGAGTCACTAAGTCTTCTTTTAGCATTAAATAATTCCCTGGAGAAGAGTTTCCAAGTAGCTATCATGACCTTTTCACTACCATTTGGTAAAAGATCGAGCTTCAGTAAAGAGGCGAGGGTTGTATGTTCATCAAATTACGGAGTCTCTTTACTTACTTACAGGTAGGTGGGTTTAAAAAATCTTGCATATCTATGTTGTGGGTACATGTTAAACAAGACTCATAAAGTGGGGTGCGTATCTCTCTCATATATTCTGTGAATCTACACAACACAGATATTTTTAATCAAACCAGCACCGACACGATCTGTCAATGAAACAAAGCTGAGGAAAATACCAAATCACAAGCTAATTTTAATCGCTGATAAAGATAAAAGGAGTTGGTAGTTGCCGACCAATGTACGTTACGTACGTAGCTAGTATTATTACCGCAACAAATATGTTGTACGTGCAAGGGACAGCAGAAGTGTGATCGCATCATTTGTTTGGAATATTGAAGCCAGACAGATACACATAGGTTGGATTTATATTATTGTGTGTGACTACACCATCCGAATCGCAATCTATGAAATCCCAATTGTGAATGAGTCGTAAAAGCATGTTAATGAACATGTATTGCCTCCAGTGGTGGATTAAGACCAGTTTAATTGCGCAAACGAGCTATGAAGAAAACTAGTACTAAAGCGAGAAATTCAATTGAGACATATAAAACTTAATCCACGTTCATTCAGTCGTGTTGTACACACATATAGTAAGTTCGCATACACTTGGGATTCCAATCGCGTTGTTGTTACGCAGACACTTATTGAGAAGAAGAATGTAACCTGGTTTTAAAATGAGTCTCTTTAAATGGAAGAGTTGAGAACTGGAGAGAAGATAATGGAAGAGAAATGAGATTTAGTGGCCTTTGAAAATGCGAAATGCAGAATAAAAAGTTGTACAAGACAAATAAGTGGATTCTTATTAGTGAGAGTTTAATATATGTGTTGGCTATTTACAGTAAGATGTTAAATTACACCAGTTGGCTTCTTATAAATGAATCTAAAGTGTGTGAAGTTGGACACGAGGAGTTTCAAGGTTGACAGGATTTTAATCCCATATTTTACTTGTCATTTTCAACCTCATGCCTCAATCTCCGTTATTAGATTCTTCTCAGAACGAAGTCAGATACACTTCGTTCCCTTGGCCAAGATGAAATGAACTTGGACTGGATGCGGTAGCTTTATTCGATAACTTCGTTAATGGATTACATGAACTGCTGAAAGTGTCTCTTAAGTAATTTCCTAAGATGTGGATGTATCGACCTCTGTTACATTCCTCTTGCTTGAGTGAGGCATTATATGAGAATCATCATGGTTAAGGTGGAATGATGACGATACATTCTAACAACTTGATTAAGGCTTTCATTCGCGCATAGCTTATGCTGACCCTTTGGACACCAGTCAGCATTTAGTGCATGGTAAGTGTTGAGCCCAGATGACGAGAGAAGCCAACTTCTCAAGGCTTCTCTCCTCATCTGAGTGTCTCAAGAAAGTAATTCCAATGGAAATTCACGACACGATCTGCCTCAAGACACATAATATTGACTATTGACATTACGTAAGAATGGTTTTGTACAATAGGCATGTATAATCCTTCGCTGTCAGATGCTACCATGTGGTTTGTAGTGGAATTACAGTTGAAACCCAAGACGTAGTGTTGGAATGCAGGAGGGATCGAGAGCGACTCCTAATAAGAAATATTAATGGAGGATCATCTGCAATCAAGAGATCATTCTGATGTAATGAGTTTATGACCAACGCACACGTTTCACTGCCACATACAGTAGTGTTAATGAAACTAATTGATGTAGTAGAGGAATAATAATGTGGATACATTCCTAGGACCTTTGTATATAAAAGAGGAGGAATGCATATTTAACTGTCGTCCAAGGCACCGTTCACCTCACCTAGCAGCATGGCACTCTCAAATTACAAGCCTTAAAGTTGCTACTTTATGTTAATCGTTTCACACTTACATTGTTCACTGAGCTGTATGAAAAGGTTAAATTTAATTGACTCATCAGTTGTGTCAACGTTTGTGATCGTAATTGTTCATTCCACTACTGAGTTCAATACGGATTGCGTAGGTTCGTTTTAGTTAGTAGGTTGAATGGGCCTATAAGGTAGTCAATTAAATTTCAGACAAAAGCGTGGTCATTCGAGATGCATGTAGAAGAGTCAACCTAAACTCGTACACGTACATCATGTTGTGTGTGTGTGCTGTTGAGTTGAGGAGAACTGATCAAGGACTCTGCAGTTTACTTGCACTAATGCTGCCTACCTCCATCCAGTCTCAGTTGATGCTGATGTGCTAATTCTTTTAGAAATCCTTATCAACACATTAATTCTTGAGGTAATAAATTCGACCTACAATACTTGTAAAGAGGAAATTAACCTTGAGAGTTAACTGTGTGGAGTTAAGAGTTCTTCTTGTCTGGACACCTTTTATGACAAAGTGGTTCGTAACTTTTTTCAGATGCATCAGATCAATTAAACTGTGTTAGGTTTTGGATTAGGTATTTTGATCATATGGTATTTCTAAAAATTATTCACATGTTGGATGTTAAATTGATATGCAGATTGTCCCAATGCCTAAAACGATGTTACACTATTATTGTATACATTCTGTATAATATCTCCGGGTTTTCTGGTCGAATTCTACTTGTGTTCGTAGTCTTTTCAACTTCATACGGGAAATTACTTTTGTATTCCCAACACCGTCGTTTTTTAACCTTTAAGCACAACGTTTTATTGACTTTTGACTTTGCAACCGATATACTGAGTTTTTGAAACAGGTGTATTATTATGTTTGAATAAATTTATTTTGAGAAGATTTTTGCATGCGGAGTTAGTGTGACCTTTGAATGTGTATTTCCTGATACTATAAACATTAAAAATAGTTAAGATACATTGGATAGGCATGTAAAAGTGTTGGAGAAACTAAAATAACATACACACAACTGTTTATGACCTTTGGTTTTGCATGCAAGCAAGTGTGCATTATTATTATACAGTGCCAGGAGTATATAAAGAGCAACATATAGGTACGTGCAAAGTGAAGGATTGCTTTTGCAGTTAGGCTAACTAAGTTAAGAATACATTGATATTGACGTACATGAGTAAGGAAAGAAGTCAGTCTGTTCTTCGAATACTTTCAAGAGGGGCTGATAAAGTAATGGGATGACTTTGATGAGTGACAGATACACAGGAGACAGCAAGAAGCACACAATAATGAACAGTTTGAGACACTTGAAGGAAGTGATGACTACAAGAGGGAGAAGGACGGATGGGAAGGAAGAACAGTGACGATTGCATTGTCAAAGGATGAGTTTTAATTATAAGTTGCGTAATGAGAGTAGACGGTTGCGAGCTTGATCTCTAACCAAAGACGACTTGGATGGGGTGGAGGTTGTTGGAAGAAAGTTGAGCACATTTAGTGCGTTAAAAATTGTATAATGATTAAGACAGGATGTAAAGACGCCTTGGGTTTAAGAGATGAGGGAATTTGTTTAAATGTGGTTGAATGAAAAGGGACTAAAGTGAGCGTAGGATTTTAGACGGTCTATTCAACTCTGCATTCTTCGAGCTTCTGTTCAAATATCTCGGCTTTCTTCGACTTTTGGATTGAACCCTTTTGGTTTCATCTGAGTAATAAAGCCAAGTAGAAAGGAGATGTACTTTTGACTACAAGGAATGCGACTACCAAACTCGCCATAGCGTGTGAGACTGCTAGAATTTAGTTAGACCGAAATCTCTCTCACAACACATCACGGATGGAATGTATCCGCTGTACGGAGGCTCGAGAAAGTTTCGGTGTCTCTCTGACTTGAGCTCAAGAGTCTCACTGCTAGAAAAATATATCTAGAGGAGAAAGAAGTTTGGAAGGGAAAGCAAAGGCAGTAATAGCGGCCTAGTGGAGTAATAGAGTAGCAGTGCAGTGTTTATGAACGGATGTGTCTAGTTCAGTGGAATTCCAAGGATTGTGCAAATGAATGTGTGATTCGTCTAACAGACTTTGTCGTAAAACTGCATTTTGCGCACAACCATTTTTAGTTAAATATTCTTACTGACAGATGATTGTTGAGGGGAAGGGAAAGTTAGGTGCCCTTAGCTAACGTAAACTTCTCTTTTCTAGCTGATCTAACAGGATCACAAACAATGTCAGATTTCGACGGAAACTTTCTCTTTCAACTCTGTTTTGCATTCAAAATTGTAAGCAACTGCTTGTGACTCTTTGTAACGCCTAAAAACAAAGGGGAAGCTTTTGAAGTTAGCATTGGATTCTGCTGTGTGCTATAGAACTCTTACGGCTTAAGATAGCTCTATATTAAATTGTGTATGCGGTTCGAAAATTAATAGATAGCAGGGAACGACATATCCGCTTAACGAGGAATTTCAACCGTCTTAAGGAGCTACACGTCATATGACCTAAGTAGTTCTTCTGTTATTTTAGCAGCAAAAGATGAAGGAGAGTGACTGTCACGAATGTGCTCAAGTGAGAAGTCTCATATGTACCGAGGAAGGTGCTTATTGGTTGATGAAGTCTGAGATACATCTTCAGGAGAAAGCCACTTTTCACAGTGTTTGGTGTAAAGAAAAGTGAAAGGTTTCGATTCATGTGGAAACTTTTTCACAAGGTTACATAAGTCTCGGTGTGACCTTTTATTGAACATGAGTGACATGTAGGTCAATGTGGATTGAAGTGGAAGCTGATCCTAGATTGGGATGTGTCTAACTCACGTAAAATGTAAAATAGAGAAATCAGGTCTGTCTTGAATGATGATTATTCTTCTAAATCTATTCGAGACAATTCCAGGTCACATGAGATTTGGTTGGATTATTCAGGATGTAGCGACTTCATCTTGTATGCCGTTGACTCATCATAATTCATCTTTCAAGGCTTTTGTACGACGTCTTAGTGTCCCTGCGCCAGACTCACAATTACATTCCTTGAGGATTAAATAGGAAACAGATTCACTTGTACTGTGGAAGACATGATGTGGATTACACCAGGCAAGAGAAATGAATTGCTTGTTCTTAGAAGCTATATATGATGACTAAAGTAGGAGTTGTGCTTTCCCAACGCAATACACCATGTGTCAAGCTGCAGATGTATGTAACATTATGCTGTAAGTTAAACCAGGAAAAAATGATAGGATTACTGGGAAGTGAAAGTGTAACAACATAATGAAACCGAAACCAGAGTTCAATTGCAGTCTTATGTACGAAAGAAAGAGGGAAAGTCTTGTTTTTGGAGAAAGCTGGTGGGTAAGACGAGCCAGTGTAGCATGGATAGCATAGGCAGTGGGTTGGAATGATACATGAATACTGATAAGCAGCCAAAACACTTTTACCATTAGTCTTGATTGTCTTTTTTGATGCAACCGTAGAAGGGGAAGCAAAACTGAACGTTAGACTTTGTGACTTTGCCAAGAAAACTGAGTTGTAACTTTTTTGTACGGCTGAAGACATATCGATTGTTTTGTCCAACGCATAATTTTTACTCATCGTGTTGACTAGTCTTGCAAACTGTCGTGGAAAAATGATGCAAGCTTTCAATCTGGGGAAACATGTACAATAAAAATGGCTTATCAGGTGATGTGGCTTACCTGAAAGAAACCCTTGACTTCTAAGGAAATTGCGTCTCGTTAGAATCTGAGTCTTTGGGTTGCTGTAAACAGTAAATAATGCTCCAGAGAAAGAGCGATTTCTATGTAAGAAGCATGTTGGGCTTGGCTTATTTGGTGACTCGTAAGATACCGTGGAACTGTCAGCTGGAGAGTAAATTTAATTCTGACATTTGACACGTCTCTCATCGTACTTTGAATTCCAGCTGAGATCCTGGGCGATATTGTAAGTCAGTCGAAGAACACTCCACTCTTGCTCAGGTTTTTAATGGACAATTGTTTCGTAGGATGGAGAAGTTCAACGGATCTTTCATTGAACTTACTTCTTGTCATCTTCTTCGAGAAATCAAAGCCTTAGTCCGATTCCGACTTTCAAATGTGTCAACGTTGGCATGTTGAGACATGTGACATGGGTCATGTATGTATGATTGACAGTGCAAAGGAATTTTATGTGTAAATTCAGTATATAACAGCCTCAACATAGGGTTTGTGTATTATAACAAAACTTCGAATGCTAAATCTTCTGTACTTGCAAAATTTTCGAGGAACAGCGACTTATTGAGTCCAGATAAAATATGCCAATTAATGCTGCGGTGGGTGTGATAGTCGAGAAGCTTTCGAATAGAAAAAGACTCAATCATTCATATTAATTGCTTGATAAAATTTAATGCTTGTTGAGAGTACTGTGTACACTCTTTTACACCGTACAACTGTAATTATCAATTCACAGAAAACACATGAGAAATTAAGTAGATTGAGAGTGACGTGGAATTCAGAAATATCTGAATATAGAGTATTTGGTGGGTGCATAGCATACCCATCTGACTGTGACATTTACCTACTAATCTAGGTACTACTAAGTGAAACATAAATAACAACTACAAATAACAGAAGTAAAAGGAAAACAAGATATTTTTCATTTGGCAAGAGGGATTACTTACTTTGCTTGGTATTAGTTACGCGGTTTAAAATCCACTTTGGGCTTTACAATCTGTTATTTATGAGATTTTACATGAGATTTAGCAATTAATGGATTAATCAAAATCATATAATTTCTAATAACGGCTACCAATATAAGCTTTGCATTGCTTGAATTTAGTCAGGGTTGATGGGTGACGATACTCATGGCACTACTCGTTGTTGGACGAGTATTGACGGAAAGAGCTTCCCCAAGATGGTCCATCCGACTGACCCCAAATATCCGATTTGAATGGATTAAAGCCAAGTCCAACCTGGTAATAAAATATTACTAAGCACAGGACAACAAACGTTTCTCTCACTTCATTTTTATTTCACAAACCTCCACTTCACGCAAATCCGAAGACCTTGCTCGAATTCCTCCATCACCAGCGGTAGAAGTTGTTGGCTCTTCCTGTTGACGGGCTTGAATAGAATTTCGCGATCCTGATCCGACTGCCATTGAATCGATGTAAGTGTTTTGCATAGATGTAGCACTTCCATACGACGAAGGCCAATTGCTAGCTGTAGACGTCGAGCCACAATCCCAAATTCCAGCATCGACTTCAGCTAAACGATTAGCCTCCGCACCGACCTTTGACCATTCCGAAAATGACGAGTCGATTCGACTCGGCCCAGCAACAGCTCGTACTGATGACTCAGCATTTACAGCAGTTGGTGAGTGCCACAATTGGGTTCCTTCAGTGTTATTAGATCCAGGGTCTTGAAGACTTGTGTTGCCATTAAGACCAGAGTCTTGTTCACCAAATCGAGATGAAGAATTCCAATTTTCTACAAACATTTTATATTCGTTAAAAATGTAAAAAACGAAACAAGTAATTAGAAATAAAACAACACGGACTTACTTGGCCGTTGAGTTCGAAGCATGTTAGCTGGATCTGAACCCATTCGTTGAAGATACGCGTGTTGTTGCTGAGACGTCGTTTGCTGTGATGTGGAGTTAGGCTGTGTTATTCCGAACTGCGAAGTCTGTCCATTTGTGAATCCTGGTCCACGGAACTGCTGATCCGGATGTGAAGGTCCACCATTCATATGCCATAAACTGCTTAAGATGTCATAAGATTCTCCGCCATACAAATAGGTGCTGTCTGTTCCATTCCGTGACAGGTTTAAGTTGTTACCGCTAGCGTAATTATTCCCCGAGAGTCCAACAGAGCCAGTAATGGTGGAGCGAGGAGGCATTCTTGAATCGGAAAACTGATTATCACTCGGCAAGCTATGCATACCAGAAGATAAAGAAGTCGCAGCTCCAAATCCATTGTTTTGTATCTGCTGGAAATTGTTTGCGCTCGAGCCTCTGAAAGGGGCACTAGCACCTCTAGCATAATTGGAATCTGAATTCTGCTTTGTGCCAACTTGTTGGGTGAAATATCCAGGAAGAAGGTTCGATCCTGTGTCTGCAGTTCGCCGTCCCCAAATATCGCATCCATTATTTGGCAAAATATCGGGTCCCCAAATTGAATTGCTAGTTGAATTACCACTCCTGCCACTAGAAGTTGTAGTTGGTGAAGTTTGTCTTTTGTTTGCATTGCTGACGGATGAAACTGAGGCCTGAGATGACATATTTGTGATATCGGAAACAGGAGCAAAATTATTCCTTAAACCGTTGTTTGCATTAAATGAAACTGAATTCACAGGGACTTGAACGAAGGAATTCGGTCCAGGGGTAACTTGTTGTTGCATAGGAGTCAAAGGCTGCGGTTGAGCAGGTCGAGGTTGACCGATAACCCCAGGTTTCTTTGAACGGGTGCTACTCATAGACTGTGCAGTCTGCTGTTGTGTTAAGAATGATGGAGGAATCTGATGAATCGCCTGAGGAGCATACAAGTTGGGGTTGCTGCTTCCAAGAGGTCCGATGTTTAGCATGTTACTGTTGTGATAATTGCTAGTAGGGTCACCACCGGAGTTATTCCTCTTGGGGGGTTTCTGCATTACAAATGCTTCTGTCTGTGCCGCAAGTTCGCTAAGGCCATCGCCACTTGGTGGTCTAGGAGCATCCCACATATCTTGCTTTGGTGATACAGTTCGACTGGGGGAACTACTTGATGTGCTATAAGGTATCTTGTTCGGTTCCTTCTTTTTTGCTGGTGGTTGACGCTTCAGGAACTCGTCACTAGCATACTTCGATACTAACTGTTCAGTACTATCAGAAATGTTTTCTGTTGATCCGGAAGCATGCTTAGACTTTTCTTGTTTATCTTTCTTGAGAGCTTTAGGAGCCTTTGAATCATTTGAGGATTTCAAGCTATGCTTTCTTTCCTTCTCTACAAAAGGGGGGATAAAATCTTCGGAATTTGAACCTTCAGTAGTAGTAGAACTGGTTTCTTCTTCTACCTTCCCTTTCGTAACCTTTTCTGTAAATGAGCTTAAGGACTCCACCTTACCCTGCGACTTTTTGTTTTTAACAGGAACTTGAGTTGAAGGTTGCAACACATACGATGACTGTTGACTCCCAGCAGTTGCTTTTTTCTTTTTTCCAACCGTACTTTGCAAACTAGTGACTGTTGCGTTTTCCTTATCTTTCTTTCCAAGACCCACTGTATTTGAATTAGCGCTATTTCCACTTGATGATGTGTTACCATCGTCCATGAAGTCCAACAAAGACATGTTCTGAAGGCTGTTCCGACTTGAGTTAATCTTATCGGAAACTTGCTTGGCCATATTGCTTAGTTGGGAAATTTCGTGTCCGGTCCTTTTTGTCTTCCTGTTTCTAATATTTCCATTATTTGCTGCACTTCCATTTTGCAATTGCGATTTGCAAGTTGTAGATTGAAGATGAGATGTAGAATTCGATGCTGATGTCTTGTGCGATTCCAACTGATGACGCTTAAACCTGTTTTCAACTTTGTCATACACCGCTTTGAAATCGAGTCGTACTCCTTTGTCTTCATCTTTTGACCCATCAGGCTCTTCGTCTTTACAAACTCTCATGGTAGCAACGACAGTTCCTGAGACTACAGTACCAGCTTCAAAGTATGACATAACAACTGCAGCAATCACGCACATAATTGCTCCAAAACCAAGCGTGTATTTGAAGATAGGTTCCCACGATGGTCGGGAAATTATGGATGCGCAGACTCCAAGCATTCCACTTGGAACAAGCGCAACAAGGGAGTAATTGAAATTCTGCAATTACAAATTAAGCATCTTAAATTGTACAATGAACAATAATTTACATGACCAGGTTAAAATTTCTTACAGAGCCTGTCGAGTCCGTTAATTGGAGTGACCGAACGACTCGGGATAAGGTAAAGTCAGGAGTAAATGCTATATCAATGGAATGCGTTTGATTAGGCTGTAGCTTAAACGGGTGGCAGTTCAAGATTCTAAATCCATATCCTTCACAAGGATCTGCAGGAGATGAGAAACTTCCAAATGCGATGGTCCATATGGAGCCTTGCGGTGGATATATTTGAAGCACTTCGATGTTCAAAGGAATTTCCCCAACATTACGAGCCACAAACGACCTTCGCACTGTCAGCTGAGGCGGTACATACTTACTAGCTTGTTCAGCTGTAAAGAAATCACACATGAAAAAATTATAATTCGAAAATGTCAGAGATTTGTTAATAAGCAAATATTACTAACTTTGGCAGCCTTGGAGGATTTTTTCAGTCAGTTGAAACAACAATGAAGATCCTGGAGTTCCATTGCCGACAGTTAACTGTCCGGTTCCAGCTCTTCCTTTTAGCCAAACGGTTTCGACACCAGTTAAATTGTTGCGTAACAAAAGCAAAGTGCTGGCCATATCTTTGGTTAAGGGTTTGAATGCTACATTGAGTAAAAATTTGGCACCAGCAGGTAAAAGAAAAGTAAGACCAAGAGATGAATAGCTATTATTAAGTCCCAACAAATCATGAACGACTTGTTGCTGGCTTTGATCTAATATCACACTTCCATTTGGTTGACTAGAAGAACTCGTGAACACTCCGTCCATATTAAAAACTGAAAATACAGAATCGCATACATATATTAAGAACTGAGTTCTGCATGTAAAGATCAGAAGTTTGTAAATTAAATTACCCAACTCGCCCTCAGTAGTATTTCCTCCAACATTGTTGGCATACGTGAACTGAAACCATGCAGGTCCATAATCTTTAGCCAGTACTGCTTGAATCAGAATAGGCAATTCCGACGGATTGTGCAGTAATATTTCCATCACAGAATGGTTACCCAAAGCTGTCAGTGGAAATATAACAACCCTAGATGTTGAAATCCGGGGCCACAAATATCGTACTTGGGCTTTAGCTTTAAATCCTGTTAAGCCACTTGTGTCGATCCAAACAGAAATATTTGACACTGAAAAAAAGTATGGCAAATTTAACAACTCTCGGAAAAGCATGACTAGTTGATAGTTGGAGAGAAAAGTTAGTTGAGGATAAAATAGGTACCTGTAGCGTCTTTTATATTGTGGTACCGGGCTTGCAAAGTTTTCAATATCCGCATATCAATGTTGCCTGTTTCCCAGTTTATTGAAGCTCCTTTGCTCCAAAGCTTCCCCACTGCGTAATAAACATACAACATATGACATATGACACACCGCGTACGTCACAATTATCTTTTTAAAACAGTTTTAAAACTTACACTCCGTGTTGAGACAAAATCCTGAATAACAGTCTTGACCACAAAATTTACGAGGATCAAAATGAACTTTCCCCACAAAATTTCGTCGATGAGGAGAGACTTCTGGATACTCTTGAAGACTGGAGGAAGAAAACCACACAGAGGACGGTGGATTTGCTCGAATCCGAAGAAGATTCAATGTGTGGTTAAAAGTAGAGCTCAAATATAATTTTTCGTATGAGATCTTTCCCTAAAAGTATGATTCAATTAATAAGGTGTACAATAAAGCAAATTTAAAAAATGTTTGCTTACAGGAAATACTTTATCAAAAAGAATATTTTCACTTTGAATGGATCCTTTTGAAGCGATAAATCGGAATGGAACTCTGAGTGTTTGGTTATGATCTGTAGTAACGTACGATTCTCCATAAAAGGTACCCTCTACAGTTGGACGTCGCACTTCAATAGAGAACACGGCAACATGCCCAGGTTGCAGGAACAGCTAACAGGCAATGATAATTATATGATTGTAATATGGTTCTGTGCCGTCGCAGTCGCAGACAGTAGTATAATTTACTGAGTGTACTTACAGATTTTTTTAATCCATCAAAATCCTGAATCTTGGATAAATCTTCTTTCACTCCTTTCTGCATTCCCACAAGTTCTACTATACTCCACGAAGAATTCGAACCCCACGATTTTAAACGAATTTCAACTGGATTTCTGTTTTCTACAGAGAAGTACTCCGTGTGAGTTGAGTACAACTCCACTCGCCCAAAATCGACTTCCGCCTCTTCAAAAGAATGCTGCAAAGCAATGCAAAAATTGAAACCCAACATCCGAATAAAACTAGGAAGCATACGGCAACTGGGTAATACCATCTCCAGTTTTCCATTATAACATATAATGGGCAGTTTTAGACTTGTAACATTGCTTTTCAATGTCAGCTGAATCGCTTCCTTTGAACCGCACAAGTCATCTTTGTTGTGAATTTTGAGGGTAAAAATGGTCTTCTGTTCCCCTGGGATGATAACATGCGACTGGTTGATTTGGTCAATTTGCACAATATCTGGATGATTGACACTGACTTGATAAATGGCAACGGCTGTTGAGAAGTTGTTCCGAACACTAAAGAATTGAATTGAAAAAAAATTTCATTGAAAAAAAACGTAACATTTGTGACATACTTGTGAGAATTCAACTTGGACGTGGACACAAACCTAAAGTTTCTTGGTGGTACATTGTCAGACTTAATATAGAACCCAAGAGATGAGATGTTGTACTCTAATTCTCCTTTTATTACAGTTGCTTGATACGGAATGGAAATGGATTTTCCACAATCGCTCCGTATTTCAATAAAACCACTTGACTGATCCATATTTGACAGTTCCGATGCTGTAAAAATTTTTTACTTACATCTACGATTTGCAACAATTGAATATGGGTTAGCTTACGGTCAAACGTGACTAATGCCACTACAGTTGACGTCATAATCTCAGGCTCAATAACTAAGGGCCGGAACTCTATGCGGAGTGCAGGATTAGGTTCTCCTTTGACAGTGACAGACTAAACAACGCAGCAAATGTTTATTTCCCATTTTGAATGGAAATAGTACTATCCATTGAAAACGATCGATTTTACCTGCACATTGACTGGGTTAGTTTGAGCGTTAATGAGAGACAACTTCAGCGTTCTGGGCTTGTCTGACTGCACGAGTAGCCCAAAGTCGAGGGACTCTTGTGGAGAATAAATACCAGGTGATGAGCTTACTTGTACTTCAACTGGAACCATCAAGTACTCTCCTGAAGCCGCAGTGTGGTTGACTTTGATGCTGAAATCCATAATAACAATTAATTAGTCAGTAAAATTTTAGATCTCACCCTAAAAGATGAATCAGAATTTTTACCGTATAAATCCTGTGTGGTTGCCCTCAGTCCTTCCTTGAAAACTACCTTGCATTACAGGTTTCGTCTGAAATGGGTCGATTGCCCAAGCAGTATCTCCAAGGTGCTCATCTGCGTCGTCTGGAAGCTTTAGACTGAAATCCGTTCCACTTGATAGCATTTCAACCACCAAAATTTGAGTGTCGTGAGGATTATGCAACATTATGAGTGGTTCGTAGCTAGCATTCACAGGAATTTTAGCTCCCACCAGCGGACGCAGGCGATAAGGATTCGGCAACCCAGTACCCCGGACCTGTTACAAATTTCATATCAATGTATTGACCGATTGATTTGATTCCCAGAAAAGTCTATAACTTTTCTGTTTGATTCTAAATAAAATTACATGGTATTTGAACAGTCCTCTGGAAGTATGAATGTAAAGTGTAGACTCAAAGTGTCCCTCTTCGCGACTCAGAAATACCACCTCAAACGTTGTGTGGTTACCTGGTCCGATGACCTGAGAAATTTAACAGTACTTTATTAGCCAGGTTGATACAATTGAATTTTCTCTGGGATTACCTTGTCCGCAAAAAATGACGAATGGAAATTCACTGTATTTCCAGATATAGAGATCAGTTTCAGGTTTTCATCTTTCAGTCGGTTTTCCACCCTTACAAGACCCAATCTAGGCATCCCGACAGGGCTGTATAATCCCAAACACAAGTTAACATTCCCATAGTCAATAAAATCTAATGAATCCTCAGCAATACCTTTCTTTGAAATCGTATAGCTTAGGGTGGAAAGATAAAATTAAACTTTCTGATACAAGTTCGTTATCATCGTTTCTCTCCGTATCACCAGGACTGTTAAATATCAAAGTTATTAAATATTTTAAATATAGTATTTCATTTGAAATAGTCATAAATAATTATCGAAATAATAACTTACATGACAGATTCAGAAGGATAATGATTCACCATCACACGTAAATCATCTTCCTGAAACGCCAAATCTGTAAACATTGGAAAGTATAAAATAACACTGCATTTCAGAACAACAAAATATATTGAAAGTAAGTCGATCTTACCCCCAGCAGAGTGATCGAATGCAAGACATCCAATTTGAAAAATCAAAACAACTAAACATCGCTTAAAGAAAGCCATGGTTTTCACTGTCATACGCTCTGACGTGATTCTAGGTAATCAGTTGTTTTTGGAGTTCTTTATTAATTTTTGAAGATTCTGAACATCCTCAAACGTGCGGATTGGGTAACTATCGATCCCACCTTCATCCAAGTAACCGGAAAAAAATTAAAACCAGTAAAACTTATTATCATGTCGCATTGACTTGATGACGCTGGTGGACAATCGTGAACTTACAGGAAACAAGACCACAATTATACTGTGATAATTATACCAACTGATTTGTAGGATTTCGTGTCCCAAAAACTTTAAGTATTCGTGAAGCAGTCAACGTGAAAACTAATGATGATATGATATGCAGTTTGCTACGCAGAGGCAATAACAGGGGAATATGAGTACAGATCACTGCCCCTCGGTCCATCAAGTTTTATCAACGCTAAACTTGGTCCTTGAGTTTCTCACTTCAGACAGAATTAGAGATAAGATCAAACCGCTGTCAATGATTTAATTACCCCTAAAACTTACACTGTGTACTAGGATTACCTCACGATCATAAACAACCATGTGCACGAACAATAATAACAAAGTTCATACACGTTCTTTCCCAAAGTTGGCGATTACATCGAACTTTTCCTGATGAACGGCAAGAGTAATCAAGACATTCAAAAATGAACAAAGCTAAATCTTGTAATATTTTTACTTCTAATATCCCAATTCCTACGTCTACGTCAAATCAGCAACTGTTGTACAACAAAAATAAATCCAACCCCACTTACTTATCATAGCTCAACCTTGTTGTAGAGAAATATTACATTGCAACAGATATGGCGCAATCTTATCGAGTAAAAATTGCGCATTTCTCAAGGTCGCCTAGTCTGATATTAAATGATAATTGATAATGTTCACATTCATTAGCTTGCACAGTTCTTTGGAGCATAACTATTTCGATTTTCAAGATATACAACTTTAACAAAGACTTACCACGTTTTAGCGTAGACTCTTTCTCTGGCAACTTTAACGTGCGTTTGTCTTTAGAAGTTGAAGAGTAGTAATAGCAGGTAAATAAATGCTGCTGTTGGAGTTGCATTTGACACACGTTTTGCAACTAATTTACTGTCACCGTTTTGATGACGCCAAAATCTTTTAAACCGCTTTTGTACTCTTTTTGTACGATTCAAGCGGAAGGTCAAGTTCACTTCAGTTCACGCAAAATATAAACACTATTCACAATTATACTTCCAACATAGCCCCATACATCTTGATTAAGTACACGTTAGCGTAGTATTTCGTTGCTTAAATGAACAATGCTTCTCCCAGAACTTCCGTGTTGGTATCTTCTAAGGTCCCTGTAACGATTCACAACTCCGAGTGTCACAACCAACTGCACGCAAAGTCACAGCCACTCACGGGTAACTGAGAAAACACAAAAAGGCCACGAACATTATTATTATTATCATTCTTAATATTGACTTATTGTCAAGGCCACAGAAATTTAACATCAATACAAATCAACGAACCCTTAAATAGTATATTCTACAGTATTGCGAAACCTGCCTCGCTTTAATATAGAGGTTGAAACTAAAAAAACTAAACAATAGTTTTTTTTCTTGGAATTATATCCTAACTCGCCTATACAAGGCAATTAAAAGTGCATCGCACACTTCGATTATCGCCCACGTGCAATTTTCCATTGTGCTAATAATCAAAACAAGTACACTTCGTGAGTTGTGAATTCGATTGTCACCAAAACTCATTCTTTATTCTAACTTACAAGCTCTCGTAAATCCTCAGTAAACTTTTTGCAACTTGTAACCATTTCAAATTTTTTTAAAACACCACCTGACGTGTTCCCAAGATAAAAGCGTATTCAGAGCTTGTAAATGAACATGTTATTATCATACTCGAGCTATTTACACTGAATTCTTTCTAAAAGAACGAAGTTTAATTCTACAAATAACCCATCTCTGTCCCACAGTTTACAATTTGAAACAAAACCCTGCACGAAAAAAACAGGTGTTGTCTCGAGTCTCGCCTATACCTCCAAAACCCCAGAACCTGCGAAATGATTACCACACCACACAATGATTATTAGTTAGTTCTTAGCCCAAAGTTGTTAACAAAAGTACCCTCTACAAAACAAAAAATCCTAAATACCCCTCGATAACTGATAATCTTCCAAAGTTCAACAGTTCTTCCTCTGCTTTCAATTGCAGCTCCAAATGAAACATACTCTCCGAATTGTCGACTTGCCTTGTGATTTTGTCGACGATTCTCAGTGTGACATTCCTCGGTGGTATTTTTCCGGAGTAAACAGTAAATAGTGAATGATTCAGCAACCAGGAACAAGTTGGATAAGCAAAGACCAGGACACACATACACACACACACACACACACGAGAACAGATGAAATAATGTGGCAATGTGAGTTGTGGTGTCGTGTGTGGAGTTTTAATCTGCACAATAATAATAAATGAGAAAAAATTGGTGTCTATTGTGTGTGAGTAGATTAGTAGTATAGTAGAAGTGGTGGTGGTGGTGGTGGTGGTGGTGGTGGTGGTGGTGGTGGTGAGTAGCAGTCACAGAACTATATGTAGCAGTGTTGGTGGAGTAGCTAGCGAAGGTTTGCTGGCTGGCTGGCTGGCAGGCAGAGTCTCATCCCATTGGTGGTGGCCTTCTCCCGTATGGAATCCAAATGGGCAGAGGCAACTCAGCACCACACGACCTGATGGTGGTGCTCCACTGTGTGTGTGTGTGTGTGTGCTCACCATCATCAACAGTGGTGGTGGTCATTAAGTCTGCGAGAAAGCCTTTGTTTCTCATCTTTACATATGACTATGACTGCATTGTTGAGGATTGGATGACATTTTACTAGTACTGCTACAATTAGGACTATTTTGGATTTAAGGGGAAAACGCTTTTTATGATGGGTACTGGGCACTGGGTAGTGGGTACAATGAAAAGTGGTGTGGTGTGTGGAGCTTACTTACTGTTCTTAGATAAGCTGTTGTTCACAGGTGCTTAAATACTGTAATGGTAGAAGATTAAGATGCTAAATCTCCAGGTAAAAGTTTTGGGTGTATTTAAGAGGATTTGTTAATAGGAGACACGCGTGTGACTGACTGGGATTTGTATGCATGCAGAGATGTTGTAATTCGTAGGTGAGGGTTGTTACGTGATCTCATGATGTAATTCTCCAAGGTTGTTATGTCTTAGTCTTAACTAGAGGACAGAGGAGGAAAGACGAGACTTGAATAAAAATGATAGATGCTAATTGACTTAATTATAATTATTATTGGGACGTTAAGTAGATTGTATTTTATATTTGGATGGGTTGTAGTTAGTATGAGACTGAAAATCATAATATCGAGTTCATTTAGTCTATGAAAGAGCTGTTAGTTTGTTAGAAAAGCTTATGATTAAGATTAAATTGTCACAAAATATGAAACAAATGTAAATTCATACCACGATCAAGTACATACTTGTCGGTATCAGACCAATTTGCCTACGTACTGTCCCATTCATCTACTAGGGCCGTAAATGGAAATTTCGAAAGTGTTTCATGACGTTCCAGTTTTAAATTTCGATAATAAAAGACGAATCGATCTGAGATCGCATTTTGTGTCAATTTTATTGGCACAATTAATGAAATAATTAGAAATCTGTCGACATTTAAACAAAACAGATTCGGTCCTACTTCGGTCGTACACTTAAACATAAATCTCAAGACAATCTATGTTTGTTTAAAGTGTATGTTTGAAGTGTACGGGCCGAAGTAGGACCGAACCGTTTGTGTTGTTTAATTCTGAAAAATGTCAACAGATTTCCAATTATTTCATTGTGATTGATACGAATACGATCTCAGATCGTTGAAACGATTTTTCTTATCGAAATTTAAAACTCATGAAAAGCTTTCGAAATTTCCATTTACGGCCCTAGTAGACGAATGGGACAGTAGGCAAATTGGCATGGAATCATACTTGTTCCATCTCTTTATTGACGTGTGTTTTGTACACGTTACGTAAGAATGTTACGACTGGACATGAAGCAAATAAATGGAATTGATGAAAAAGGGAATGTGTAGTGTGTAGCTATATTCGTACTGTAGGAAATACCCAAAGCATTTCAATTTAGCATATAATTTTTCGATATTTAACCAGGCCAAGTAAACACTAATTAAGTACTTTGAGCTAAGCTCATACATAATTTGTTTCATTTACCAACCGCGCAAATCAATAATTATTTGAGTCAGAAATAAAACATGCATGTAGGCATTGGTGCGAAGTCATGTGAAGCATGAAAAGCAGAATGCACGTACACGCATTCTAATGTTTCCTTCCCTGCTACTACTATGACTAGCATTGACGCAGATGACTAAATTCACTAAATGTTTCAGGTATCGGGTGATTAAGGGTAAGACTCATCTATTGCTTTGGACATTTCCCCTGATAAGCAATTCATTACGTTGCGGCGACAGGGGAGACGGAGACTTGGTGGAAGTGCGAGAAACTCCACTCCGTGGCAGACGGAGAAAGTTGGACGTGGACTGGACATGCCAAAGCAAAGGGTGTTGGGTGTCGTGAGGCGGATGAGAAAGTCAGAGAGATTCGGCGGGAAAGTTGAATCTTCTCACTTTCTCCACGCGCGCGAATTTGTTTTCTTTAAATATTTTCTCCTCTCATGCAAACACTAACTCCTGCTGAACTATTATATTTACTCGGTTGTATTTTAATTTAGTGCGCAATTAATATAATTGACTCATGGTAAGGTTAACTGTACCTGTATTCTCTTGTAGAAGACCTTGGAGCTTCTGTGGAGACGGTGTGGTTTGACAGAAGTGATACGTGTGTGCATCCAATGCAAGCTTGGAGGACTGCATGTAAAGATGTGGAGTGGAATTGCAAACTCCCGGTTAGTGAAGGTTAGTAGATGTGGAGATCAAATCGGTAAGGCTGTTGGGCTTAGCTGTAAAGCAGGAGGATGGAGGGCTCGTCTGGACCCTTTCGAAACTTCATTAGTGATGGCACGAAGGTGGAGAAATAGTTCTGCTGGGGGAGAAGAATCGGATGTACTGAAGCCGAAGAAGTTTGATGCTAGTCGGAAGTCGAAAGGAATTGTCCCTCTTGGACAAGATTATGGTGGGTATGATGAAGATAAGCACGAAGAGTATGAACAAAAAGCAGAAGACCATCAGAAGAGGACCCGTTGGGCGAAAAAAATCTTCTCAACTGTTGTGTTTTCATCTATATTGGGCACCGTTGTGTGGGCAAGGAATAAAAAACAGAGAACGGTTGAGGAAAATACGAAAAATGTTGTGTTTCTTCCAAAAGATGAGCTCATTAATGGTACATTTATAAATTCGTTGTGCGTTGTAAAATCGCCGGATGGTTTGGACAAGACTGTGCTTCCAGCGTCCATAGTTCAGGATGGAACTGTTAGATTTATACACGAGGAAATGAAAGTTCGACCTGGTGATGTCATCGTCGCTAGCTTTCCCAAGACTGGTTAGCAAAATTAAAGTTCAAAGAAAACAACCTTACATACAATTTTTTGAATAGTATCTTTACTAAAAGGTGTTTGGATTTTACAGGAGTAACATGGGTTCAAGAAATTGTATACTTATTGAAAAATAACTTGGACTTCAAAAAAGCCAAATCGAGTACTTTAGAAGATAGGTTTCCATTTCTGGAATACCCGTACCCAGGAGCCAAGTCAATATATAAGTCACCCTCACCAAGATTGATCAAAACTCACCTACCGTATGGTTTTTTACCGTCCAATGTTGAGGAAGGAAAGGTCATTTATGTCGTTCGAAACCCGAAGGATACCGTAGTTTCGTATTACCATTTTGCCAGAATGTCAACAATTTTAGGATTCATGGGGACATTTGATGAATTCAAGGAGAGGTTTTTGGGTGATAAAAGTGAGTTATTCAACTCTTCAAACATGATTACTTTTGTCAAAAAGACGGATAATAATTCATTGTGTTTGTCTTTTAGTGCTGTATTGTCCTTTCTTTGACCATATGGAGAGTTTCCTTAGGCGAAAGGAAGATCCTACTATTTTAGTAGTAAGCTATGAAGACTTATCTAGCGATCCAGTCCGAATAATACAGGTTTTGCATTTTTGAGTGTGAAATAAATCTTAACACTAGACAATATTTATAGCGTACATTTTTACAGAAAATTGCCGATTTCCTGGAAACACCTGTGAATCAAGAAGAAGCTTCAAAAATTGCAGAGCATACTTCATTCAAGCAGATGTCGCAAAACCCAGCTGTCAATTACTCTCACTGGGATGAACTAGGACTGAGAAATAGAAATGAAGCCGTGTTTATGCGAAAAGGACAAGTTGGAGATTGGAAAAATTATTTTCGAAGCAATGATAATGACGAATTCGATACATGGATAAGGGAAAATAATCGTAGTCGGTTCAAATTCGAATATGACCCTGCATAAAATTCTAGTTCTCGTCAAGAACTGACTAGTCAGCAAGTGAAATAAATTGTTACAGTTGAGGTTTTACGTATTTTAAAAATTAGGTAGCTGAGGATCGTTGAATGCCTGTAGAAGTTGTGAATTATAAACACAATTATGCAACGCGGTGTAATTTCGAAAAATTCGTGACAGCTTGTCATTGTCAGTGTAAGAGCTGTCAGCATCAGTAAGTAATACAAGAATAAATGTAGGTGTGGTATTCCAGCAAATACTGAACTGAAGTGTTGCGCTACAAATCCTGCATAAGAAATAGCTTGCAACTGCATTGTCTCGTTTTAATTTATATGCAATTTTAATTAATATAAAGCATACTAGAATGGGTTTCGAATTTCGATGAACCCAGGTATAAGTTTTGAAAGTTATTCCATTGATCACAGAAGATGCAGAAGACAGTGGTCTATATTAAGCCACCATAAGCTTCCACTTCAGTGCTATTGTGGCTCATTTCGTTACTTTTGACTGTGGTTGCTAATACTATATTCTATTGAAGGGATTATCAATATAATGCAAATGAGCTGTTAGATAGGATCTGAAAAATTCTCCTTATGAAACAATCTAAAGCCATTCCCACGCACTCGGTTTTACCATAATACTTCATTTATGCAACCATAAGCTGGCTGTAAGATTCCTTGGTCGTCTTTTTGCTGTAAAGCATCATGAGCCAAAAAGCCGGGGGTCATTCGTTAACATGCATATTTTAGTTGAACTGTATGCAGAATCAATCAATATCTTTTGCAATCAATTCAGTTTTCTCAGTAGTTTTTGGTAGCGTTTATTTAAAATTACACAGTTACATAATGAAAGCATATTGAGTAGACAGTTTGAGTAGTTAGCATATCTTTGTATACTTCATTATTTGCTATGTATACAGACCGCTGCAGAGAGTTGAAATGATGACCAGGACTTACTGTTACTTTAAAATATGTTCTCAGAAGCTATGCGTGTATAAAACATAGATTGCATTCACTGAAAGGATCACTATGCATTACGAATGTTCAATTAGTTGCACATAATTAGCAATGCCTGATTGCCTAGCCAATCATTAATTATACAGATAAATTCTATAATTTGAAAATAATGCTCTTAAATCCCTTTGATTATTTCTTTGGACACCACGAGGAAGGCCAAAGTCTCTTTTAAAGCAGGCCTTCCGATTTTGATTTTACATGCAAACTAAACCACTTAAGAGCATCACAACACTATAATGGCAAGATGACTAATGTCATAAGAAAGTATTTTATAGAATCTATATCATTTTCATCAACCTTTACCACATGCATTCTTGTTTTCTATTGTGAAGTTCAGATTCTTGTGTTGCTCTAATAGTATATTAGTTGAAGGACGTATCCTTGTCCCGGTCCCAAACAGTCCATCTAAATACTATGATGAGAGTATCGTTGTATGGTAGTGTGTGTGTGTGTGTGCTTGTGTGTGTGCAAGTTGACTTATCTATGTTTCTACTCAGGATTCAGCTTCCTCCTGGATGTCCAGGAATCACAGGTTTCTACGTAACACAAGAAGTGATTCATTGTTCCTGAAGGACAGCATCACATTGAGGGCTTAGAGAGCAGTGGAATTGTGCCTTGTTTTTCGGGATGATCCTTCGTGTTCATCGGTGGCAGACCCATGGAAGTCCAAATTGATCTTGGACCTTGTGACCACACTCAATGCAGCTGTCCTATCAAAGTCAATGGTGGCATATCCCATGTTCGCTGCCTCTGAGCTAATTTGGCTGCTTTCACTGCGAAGGTTGGCTTGGATAGAATATTCATGAGGGTTTGTGGTGACACACTCACCTACACAGCTACTCAGTTGCTCACTTTTAAGTTTAAGTCTAGAATCATGTCCAGCTAGACTAGGCCAATTGTTCTCTTTGTTGCTGAGGAATGGTAGTCTACCTTTGTTCGATGATGGTAGATTTGTACGAGGTGTATTGAAGGAGCAAGAACAATTATCAGTCTTCAGGTCCAATTCGGCATAGTTAACTTCTGCAGGCTCTCGATAAGCTTTGTTGAAGTCATAACCCGTCTTCAGCGAAGAGTCGCCTGGAGAGCATATGACGTTGGTGTACAGGAGAAGGTCATTCGTAATGATAGTTTCCTGATTTCTGCTGTAAGAATAATGACTACTCTGTGCGTCCAAGCTTTTCTGGTGCTGCAAATGGTTGATGTGTCGATTACCGGACGGTAAGTTGCCGGACGAGTTACCTGGGGCACTCTGAACCTGCTTCAGTCCATACCGCCCCGGAACATTCCCTGCAAGCTGCGAGTTAGCATAACTAGACGAAGCACTTTCTACGTTCATGTAAACAGGATGCGAGTTTTCTTGAGATGATTTAAATGACTGTGAAGAAGGGAATGAAGAACCACAACCATTGACTATGGAATCGAGATTGTTCGGGATCACTGAGACACTCCCAGAGACTTGGGTAACGTCTGGAGCATTATTTGTCGCTTGACGAGTGGTACTGTTCTCTGCTAGGTTAACGTATACGAATGTCGAGCTTACAGGCGTGGACGGGTTTCCACACACGTTAGAAGGAGTGATCGGTGTAGATGGAACTGTGTTGGGGGTCGCACCAGGATTCGCTTGAATTTTTGATTGCAGCAAATTGAATAGAGACTGTGCCCTCGTACAGCGAAATGCAAATATTCCAGCGCCTGTTGGGCACCTTCGTCCCGATTCAAAGGAAAATAGATCATTGTCAAACCCGTATCTTCTAAGGCATCGAAGCGGCCAAGTAAGGGGAGGTTTTCCTCGTAAGTGAAGAACCAAATCTGTTTCTGTTACTTCAAGCTTTCCTGGAGATATTTGCCTCCCCATATCGTCTACATTTAAGACCGGAAAAATATTCTGCGCTCTGGAGTTTCGACGACTTGCATTGAAACGTCTGTTTCTCCCAATAGCTAGTCTGCTTCCAATACAACCCATCACATCATTCAAAATCTTTGAATCCTCTGTTTGCGATGGGTATAGCACTGCAACTGAAAAACCAAAGATTGGGAATATTGAATAACTTGAATAGTTAACGTATTCATATCAAGGAACCTTATTTCATAATATCTCATGAATCAGATATTGTTACAAAACTGTATGCGCCCTATAATGAATAATAATGGTCTGCGATTTCTCATCAACTGTATCTGCTTGTGTTCAGTAGTATTTTACAAACTAACAATTGAGTACTAGGACATGGACAATTTGCACAGATCTTGGCAGAAACCATACATAGTGCTTAAGGAATACATTAGGTTACATTACTGCCTGCAAAAATGTTGAGTGTTTGCTGAAAGTCCATTGAATTCCAGTTATGTCTATCTGTATACCGTTTAGGATAAATTGAGCTAGTTGAACTAGGAGCTAACATAATCTTTTATTTAATTCAGCTCAATCCAAAAATTTTCGAGTCTATATCTTGTAAGTATGCCAATTACCGTGTATATTGGACGAATGGTTAAGAAGACTGAAAACTACCTGTTGGAAAGCATTAAAGCTTTTCAAAGAGATTTATTATTAGCTGCTTTATGTAGTTAGATAGTCTTTTGAATACTCATGGAGTACTTCTACTCATATCAAAATATCAAGTGAGGTTGTTACAGGTGGAATTACAGGGTACTCAATAGTACTCATTCATGAAACAGATATTACTTTCAATATCAATTCATTATAACTGTGGAGATACAAAAGAAATGCCCCTCCCAAGTATCCGGTGCCTTAGCTTTTAATAAAACCTGAGATTCAAATTCATTTATGAAGTAAGTATAATTTGTGAAGTGCAGTCTTGTCGTTGTATTGGCCTCTACTAAAGAAATTAAAGGAGGGTGGAATAACAGGAAATGGAAAATGAGTACCGAGGTGGCTCAGGTACTCGTTTTCATTCATACTTTTTTCGTGTTGCACACCTTCACATCTTACGCAGGAGAAACCACATTCATCCTCATTTTCGAGAACCCTC